>CABFWB010005493.1:0-11014 GCA_902151455.1 Timema bartmani | reverse complement strand
AAAAATAAGCAAAGCTCAAACCCCTCTCCCTCCTGATGGTGCTAACGTAATACTAGAACACCCCCTTTGTTCAAATGGGGACACAGTGGGAGAAAACATGTCACAGGTACAGTTGTAAGACTCTCCGCTTACCCTAGCATCTCCCCATGATACAACATTGCTAGCTATATTATATTATTTATTGTTTCAAATAAATCCCAAATAAAAGTACACACTCAGCAAAAAAATAACTGATTGACACTCGCAAAACTGATTCACAGTATCTCTTTTTGTACACAGCTAACTTCTTTTGAGTGTTTAATTCTCTACTATTTGGTAGCATGTCTGTCTACAGAGCTAAAGGTCCCGGGTTCAATTTCCAGCATGGCCGAAAAATGCATCATTGGTGAAATGTTGTTTTCCCTTTCACAGTGATAAATTAACGGCCGAGGACTGGATGTTGTGCTTGTCTTAGTGTTAAGTTAGATTATAAGCCATATGAAGTTACGACAGGCCTAGCAAGCTGGTAGTGGAAAATATATGGCTTGAATAAAATAAATTGACCCAGACCATAGGCTGGAAACAGTAATGGATGGAAAAAATTATCTACTCTTCCTCTCCTCAATTATTCGCTATAAAAATGATTTTCTTGACTAATGTAATATTATGAATATAATATTATATAACTGATAATATTTAACAATAAGTACCGGCACAGATTTATCTGATTACCAAATCCCTTCCTTCACCTCTAGCAAAGTGTGCTTTCACGCTTTGTGAATGTGTGTAATGCCAGATCCCCACCGTGGTTCGGAACCCACGTTAAACTGTAGGTAACCTCTGCTTTCCCCCACCACCATTCTCACGTATCATCCGATCATCTGGGGTTAATGGAATTTGCCTTAATGGTGTCCCCACCTCAGAAATGAATTCCTCCATACGCCAGGAGAGCAGAGGAAGATAAGGTCGAATGGCCAAGATCTAGAACATTAGCCTCACCCCCATATTTAACAGTAACGTAGTTAGCATTTTTGATAAGGTGAGTATATATTAGTACAAATATTTTTAATAAAACTTTTAATAAATATCATTAAAAAGGGGCACTATTTTTTAGGATTGTGTGGAGTGTCACGGGTCATTCCTTCCAGATTTTCTTTGTTTACTTAACCTATCAACTTAGTTGAAATAAAGTCTAGAGTGTCTGTATGTCTGGACCATTGGCAAGGTCCCGAAGAGTCTGATGCTAAATAGAGAGGCTATTGCCTGCTCTCCAGGAATCACCCTGGGATTACAGGAAAACACTATCCTAACACAGGTAGGAAGTCAGGGTTATTCCTCATTGTTAGCCTACTATGTGATTTGAAAATACTGGCTTTCACCATGTTAAAGGATTATATTAAGCGATCATGATTCCAATATCTTATTTAGTTGTAATGATATGCCCTGAACTCCATACAATATTTTATAAATACTCTCCCTAGATCCACGCTGCCGGTAGTATTAGGAATTCAGAACGTAAGGGAAGCTCACTTATTGAACTAAATTGTTTTAAAATTTTTTTCTCTAAATTCTACTTTCCTCGTTCCTACTCCATTGGCATATTTAAATTCTTATATCTCTTATGTGTGGTAAGATGCAGAGAAAAGAAACTAAATTGTCTATTGCTATTTACTACATATATATATATTTATAATACATAATGTAGTACTTCACAAAACATAATATAGTATGTAGAGGACTATTTTTTGCTAAATAATATCTTTTAATAGAATATGTCAACTATGTAAGGAGGTTTATTCCGTAAAACTCGCTATTAATCTATAAATACATGAAACAACACAATCATACATATTCTTTCTCATATAGTGTATTAAAGTTAGGAACATTTTCAAAATTTGGTTGTTAGTAAATTATCTTAAATTTTTTTTTATTTCTCCAAAAAACAAGGAAACACCGTTGTTTTGTAAGTAAAACACACACCAATATCAATTTTAGACAAACTTATTACAGACATTTCATAATCGTTTCAAATTAAAAAATAAAACAAAAAACAAAACTAAACTGGCCTAAATATTAGAGATATAATAATATCACTATGAAACATATAAATAACAAGTTTTAACAAATTTCATTAAATTATTTCTGCTGTAATCCCAGAAGAAGACAGACACAGGGATAGATAGACTTGAGTTAGGGGGGGGGAACATAATATAGTATGAGCCAATATCCATCATCATCATCTCAAAGTCCAAAATGTTCTCGATTAATATAACTTGTCTATCTTATAAAGTAAAAAATGAAATTCTTACTAGCTCAAATCCGTTAAAGATAAATGCAGTGACATTAATATAATTATGGTTCATCACTCCTCCCCCTTCAAGCAAATGTGGGTAATACTTCCTTTAAATTTCGCCTTCTTCATTCTTAGCATATAATAGTAATTAGTACTGTATATGTACTTGTAGCCCGAGAATAGACTATCCCAGATATCTTCTTCGAGTAATTTAAACTGAACTATTTAGTTAAGTTTTGTTATCTAATTATATTTTTGTGTTTTATTCCATCTTCTCACAAATCGCCCTATATTGATTGTTTTGAATCAATATATTTATATTATTAAGGTATTTTTATAGTGGGGTTCAAATATTACTAAATATTAAAAACGAAACTAATTATCTAAGCCGTTTGAATCGTATATTATTTTATACACACCGAATACACACACAAATCTTTTGATTCAAAAAACGTGTTTTTTTATAAACAAACATTTAACGTGATGCAGTTCTAGTTCCTTTTGAACTCGAACTTTTCACGACCACAATGATCTATAAATCCCACGTGATAGTGAGAAAGGAAAATCAAGGCACGGACATTCATAAATAGAGTGTGCACTACTTCAAAACTTATCGTAAAAGCCCCCGATTCTATACTTGTAGGTGTCTCAGCGTCCAAACAGTTGTTTCCTGACACCCCTCTCCCGTCATCCCATTCGTCACAAGCTCCCTCGCTGCGTGACAAAACTACGTTACGTGCAAACAAATGAATTCCATTTTGTACCAGCCGAAACTCCCCGCCAAAAAACAAAGACAATAAAGATAATATTAAACCGAGTGTATTTTTCAATTTTCTGTGTTAGTCTTCATAACTACTTTCTAGAGAAATGACTTAACTGTCTCGATGGGGTTTGGAAGAAGGTGTAATTTCTTACGACAAAGAAACAAATACTGAACCCATGCACTTTAAACTCCCTCAAAACTTAGGTGAGAAGGCAACGGGTGGGGGAGGGGCACTGCTCCCCTTTTCTTAACGAGATTAACACATTTGTTAAACAAAGCCCTCCCCTTTTACCCAAGTCAATCCTCTAAATGGAATAATACTCCCCTTCCTTCTCCTCCTATTTTCTTCCCTCATTCTAAAACCGCAATTGATTTTCTATTAAAAGTCAATTTATCCTCGCTTTAGCAGCGTGGCAGGAAAATGGAGGGGGTGGTTGTCTATGTATGTGTTTGAGGGTGATGGGGAGGGGGGTTAAGGGAGGGAGCAGAGTTATGGGACGGGTGTGAGGGTACGGTCTAGGGGTCGTTGTTGAACAAGACCAGAGGTATGAGGAGCTATGAATATGGGCTGCAGGTTCTGGCTGACGATCACTCAATAAATAGCCTACCCTCTCTCCGTCTTACATACTCACCCAACGAAATTAGACTTGTCACAAATTAATTCTCTAAGGTATAAATCATTATGCTGGCCCCTAAAAGAGAGAAGTGGAGAAAACACCCTCGATTAAATTAATTGAATGAATTATTTAAGTCCAAGAATCTCGCTTGCCATGAATACAAGGGATGAAGAAGAATTTGAAAAATAAAGACGAAGAAAGAATACGAAAAAACAAGCGTTTATCAGAGTGTTTCACCTAGCACAGTTTGTTGCTCCCTATAAGACCAAGTTTCAGTACTCGTTTCAATGATTTGGACATAAATCACAAAACAATTGTAAAAGTCAATAAATATTCACGAAATTAAAGATATGAGACATTGTAATATCATAAATAAACAAAATGTATGCTTTACAAAATATACGAATTATTAAAGACTAAATATTATGTTAAAATACTATTTAATATGTTCTTAGATTATGTGTTCTTACAGATATTAATAAATAATTATTATTCCATAAAACAACTATATAATAGTGGAAGAAGAACTAAATAGCCACACCCCTCCTCCTTAGACCTAGAAAATTACTATTTTTTTGCAATAGATTTTTAATAAAATTGTTTGTGGTTTAATGAAAGTGATTTTGATACACATGCACTAATTACACTAATGTGTAAAGGATTAGAAAGGTTGGGCTTAGAGTAAGTGTACCTGCATTTTCGTGGAGGAAGTGTAGAAAACAATGGAGGAAAAACCACACTCAGCACTGGTATCGAACCCTGAGCTCCCCGTCTTTGGAAGTCCAGTATATTGCGAAAGATAGTGCCTTGGAGTACAATAATTAATTAATTTACATCTAGAGCAATATGTTAATTTTGTATTGTGAGTTTAGAAAGGCAGCATTAATTGAGGATTAAAATATCGAAGTGTTATATTAGGCCTATGAAACCCTCGAAGAGGTTAGTAAAGGACTAGGTTAGCTTTTATTTATAATATTATATTAGACCCTGTATATATATGATGATAAGGTAATTTATATGTTCTAGTTGTTATTTTCCAACAAAGTTGTATAACTTAAAAAAATTTGATTAATTCTATGTTTACATGAAATGGTCAAAATTAAAAAACTAAACTGTGGTTTCAACCAAGAGCAGATTGAGTCCATTGCTTCAGAACAGGAAGTTTATTAGCGAAAGCCAATATAAGTTTTTTTAATTCTATTTTATTTACACGCAAGTACTTACTATACAGAGATATTCATATCTCCAGGTAGAAAAATATAGTACTACAGGTTGAAGAGGTTGACAAGATAAATATATCCATGCAATGAACTTGGAGTCGGCGGCGTTACGAGACGTCAAAGTTGGCGATGTATGCACCTGGGGGGTAGGCAACTCATCTAACTTCAGCACATAGCAAGTATAGTGTGGTGTAGATTATGGAAAAGGTAATAATTCTTCATGTTGACTGCCGACGGTGCAATGCCACTCTGCTACGCTGTCACCATCGTGTGTGTCAGGGGATGCCTGTGTTGGTTTGCGTGGCGTGTTGCATGTGTTGCCTACCCCCCAGGTGCATACAATGCCAACATTGGCGTCTCGTAGCGCCGCTATTCGGCGTCATCCACCCCAAGTTTATTGCATGTAAATATTTATCTTGTCACCCTCTACATCTTATATAATAGAGAGATCTGAATAGCCCTATAAATATCTAGGTCTATACATAACGGACACATTTTAAAATTGACATGCAATTAATGATATGGTCAGAAATTTAAAATATTTTACAAAAACAACTTATAAATACAATTTTCATGAATTATGAGAATATATCAAGGAAAAAAACGATAAAACATACAAAATAAGGTAAAACCTTTAAAACATGACACAAAATAATAACTTTAGTGTGGCTCTTTAATAAATCGATTTTATCTCGTTGTCAACAATACATAATGTTTTCTTCTATATATACTAGTTTGAATATATATAACTGAACGTGTAAAAGTCAATTCAGTGGGTATGATGCTGTGTTGGTTTTATTAAGATTTTCTTTTTTTAGTAATTTTAAATATTGCCAACATTTTAGTCAAACAAACGTGTCATCCATTGGGAAACACCCCGATATCTCTGTCCTGGCTGAAAACAAATTATGAAAATTACCCATAGTTTTCTACGAGCTATAGGTTGTATCATTCAATAGGTTTATAATGGATCCAACACCTTAGCTAAGTCGATAGCGTGTCTGTCTGCTGGGCTAAGGGTCCTGAACTCGATTCCCAGCATGGCCGAAAAATGTATTATATATAAAATATGGTTTTACCTTTTCACATTGATAAATTAACGGCCAGGGACCAGATAATGTGTTTGTCCTAGTCTTAAGTTATATTATAAGGCATATGAAGTTAAGATAGGCCTAGCCAGACGGTAGTGGAAAATATATGGCTTGAGAAATCTTACCCAGGCCACAGGCTGGAAACAGTAATGGATGTAAAGTAAATAAATGGTAGTGAATTCTGCATGGACTTTCTCACTCCATTGTTTAAAAATGGAGATATTTACTCAAAATTCGTAATACATATGAAAAGAAATAATATACACTAGCAAACCGGAGCAAAAATTGAGTGATACTTACGTAAAACATTTTTTGACTCCTAGTTTTAAATTTTATAATTTTATTTTTAAATAATTAAAGTCATCGAATTTTCGACAGGTGTTTTGACCCTCAATTTTTTTTAGAATAAATAGAGCAAAAATAAATTTGAAAATCCATAAAATGATTATTGGTCAAATGAATGGACATTTCAGAAAAGCCATAACTACGCTAAGGTGTGTCCTGTGAAAGGACAACATCAATCAGCTCTGCAGAAGATAACAGCCGGATGTACCAATCACCCCAACCAATGAAGGAATCTATGTACTGGAAGAAGCTCAACAACAGAGCATCCTTAGTAGTCAGAAAACCATTTTACCAAGGTATGCTCACACTCTAGTGCAAGGAAAATTAGGAAAACACCACACACCTGTTACACAGGAAAAATTTGTGAGCCAGGGGAAATTAAGAAACATGGCAAATTAGTTGCCAAAATACAGCCAGCTAGAATATTTTTGAAAATTTGAAATGTTATTCAGGAGGACATTGAGCTAGAGAAAGGTCATAACATATATTTTACAATTGTGTCTGTCCCTGGCCACAGATCTGAAACGGCTTGATTAATTTTGTTCGAACTTGATCTTTGATTTGATATTATAGGGCAATAACTCGGGACTTTTTGTATTTTAACCCTTGCCCTCAAATAAGAGTACTGATGAGTGATTTTTTTTCAATTACAAATTTTTAATAAATGACTTTAACAATTTATTTTAAAATTGACATTGAGGGAGTGTTTTTCATGACAAATAACACTGTATACATGCATATGTGGGTAAACATTCGTTTGGGGGTAGATTACTGTTGAATGATTTTCGAAAATTCAAAATATATCGACAATCGCTATTGCAATTTTGTTGAAAATCTGTAGCTGGGGAATGTCTGACACGATAAACAAAACTATGTACTTGTTTTTTTGGGAAAATTTTGTTTAAAGGTAGTGTACTATTTTTTTATTTAAAAATTTTAAGAAATGACTTTAGCAATTTTAGTCTGGGGGCAAGTGTCATCCCGTAGGCTCTTTGAAGATACAAGTGTGGGAGGTATCGCAATCTATTCCTTTTATTACGAAGAATAAGAATATCAATGGTGATAAGCTCAAAATTTGTCTTTACACCTAAAACAAAATGGCAGACAAAATGGTTATAAAATAATAAAAACACATGGTTATTTGTGTATATCAAAAATATGGGGCCAAATAACATATTTTTAATGTCATTGATTTAAAATAAACTATCAGAAACAATTAATTGTCTAACATACGCAGTGAATATATTCATCATGGCCGTCTTGAGAGTCAAAGTTGTGAAATTGTGTACGTAGTTTAATGAGGTGTCAAAATATATATTTTAGAGAGGGCGTATATTTTAAATATGTGGTCAAAAATGTTGTCATAAGCTAAAGACACTTCGTAATAATAACACACAGATCAAAATAGAGTTTTCATTCATATCATGTAAAAAAGTTTGACTTTTTTGGACTAATATGTTTATTAGAGAAATAAACACATTTATATTTAAAGCATGTTTTTTATAATGTAGTTTTATAATCAAGAGCATCATCAAACTGAAGAAAAAATTTTCGTCTTCCTCTTTACTAAGCTCATTTTCACATAATTGATAATCTCCACTACACTGGCACATTTCAGTGCGCTCCACAACTACAGTTCCGGGTATATCTTCTTAACTTACACGCGCGCACACACCTGGTCAGCACAGGGTTTTGTGCAAAGGACGGGGTTTAAAGTGATTCTCCACTTTGTTACAGCAATGCTATTTTGGGTGGTGGTAGTACAGGGTATAGTTTCAAGTCCTACTGCCAGGTTAATTCTCTTAATTGATGTTTGAAGTGCTTTTCTGGTTGGTGATAAATGCTCGTCATAAGACTGTTTCTTGGCCCTACCACCTTACCTCATCATTATCAACCATAACAGTATTTAGTACATATATTTGATAAACAATTTTTTCTATGATTGTCATCGTTCCATCTGAAACCTTTTGTGTTGTTCCAAGACTAGCCATGGACTCAAGAACATCATCAGTGATGGATTCAAAAGCTCTCCACCAAGTCACTTAACTTTTATTTGCAAAGGATCCAGTAGTGTCACATCCTGACAGTGAGTATAGTTCTGGCAATGTGGAGGATTTTAAAGGTCCAAGGGCATTCATTATAAGTGAGTTCAGACCTATATATCGCTTTATCCCATATCTAAGGTAAATTCCTGTGCCTGGTGGAATAAGAGGGTATCCCCAAAGAACCAGGATCATTACGTCAAAATATGGAGATTGTATGCAACGTTTTCATGCCATTTTGAGCCACATAAGTGCCGTGCAGAGGTATTATCGTGTATGTTTTCTCTTTGGCAGTTTGAAGCATTTTGACATCTTTGTGGGTAGTTACAGACCGTATTTAATCACCAACTGAAAGTAAAATTATCTGTGTTCTCAGTAACATAATTAAATACTCTGAAAGAAAGTTTGTCAATCCGTATTTTGTTATCTCATGAGACAACCACTTTCTCATTGAAGTACTACTGATGTTTGTTGCTGGCATTATCTTATACGGAATCAGTCCTGCCAGTATTTTTTTTAAGGTTGTCTATAAAGCTACTTTCAATTAGCTTTCTTTGTAAAAATCAAATATCGGGTGAACTTCTGTTTAACTCTTGTACTTGTCACTCATAAACCTGCATAAATTAATCTATAAATCATGGAAAGTACTCACAGTATCTGGGTTGGTGATTGTATTTAACTGTGCCATACCATCAGTATTCGCGTCTTTTTCCGAGTCAGATGCTGCTGGACTAAATTTCACTGAATCACTACCACACATATTGTCTGTATCATTAGAGATCCTCTTAGAAAGAGTTTCTAACATCTCTTCAAGTTTATGCTTAGCCAAGCAATGAGCCTTGATTCCAACCCGATAAAAAATCCATTTGGCAACTGTAGACAATTCACACTGAATAATGAACTGTTTCATGTCTACATCAGGTAGGGATCTTGAAGTTCTTTTGTAAACAGTGATGCTCTTTACTCCGGAAGATTTCTGCAACAATGTCTTTTAATTCGTTTATAATGTTTATGACAGTGATTAAGTAAAAATTGCGTTGTTAATGGATTGCGTTTGTTTGTGCATTCAGTTTGTGGTCTCAAATATATAATTTATTTTAGTTAATTTATTAGCATAGTTGGTTTGTGATTGCCATGGCTATCTCAGGATTGTACAACGAGGAGCTATCAAAAAGTGGGCAGCCGGGTGTTGAACATTCTAATATGAATTAGTTTTGGTGCCATTTATCCGTGGGAATAACGAGTAAAACTGCTAATACACTATATGAAAAAATGTGTGCGATTGTGTCGTACCATTTATTTATTTATTACTTGACACAAGAATCTTTTAAAAATAGCAGTTTGTAAAATTAGTCTTAGTAAATGAATTCATTTTTCATATAGCACTTACGAACAGGGAACAAATAACTAAAGCAAGTTTCCAAAGACCATAAAAACACTAATCAAGGCAGGTCTTCCTTGTACCAAACTTAAGGGCCTACAGAAGAGTCAAATTATCTTAGCATGTGATTGTTTTGTATGGGAATCTATTTGCTCTCTCTTGATCAACAAACATTTGTTTTAAAATAAACAAGTTTTCAGACCTTCCTTAATATTTTCGTAGTTATAAAAAAAATTTTTATGTATTTCTCAAAATTGAGAGAGGTTGTACTAGTAAATTATTAAAACTTTAGTAAATATCGTAATACTTTTTATATGATAATGAACATATCAGAGAAGGTGCCCAACAATGCTTCATTTTGTTAATCAAGAAAGTACAAATAGTTTCCCAACAAAAAAAATAAAAGGTTAATAATAATTCATCACTCGATTGAACACTTTCAAGAAATGTAATTGCCCAAATGTATTTAGAGTTTCATCGTACAAACCAGTGAAATAAAATATCTGGTTTTAAGTTAGCTAATATCAATAACAGTAAGATCTATCTACCTTTTATTTAACCATGACAGATTGATAAAGGGGTGTGTTTGTTGGTGGCATGCAAAAGTCTCGGAGGAAGAGAGGAAGTAGAAGGAGGAATAGGGGAAGGAGGGGAAGGGAAGTGGGTGGGGGATGGTATGGTAAGAAGGGAGTCATAAAGTGAGGGGGAAAGCAATACACGAATGAGCTTGTTCGGCAGAGGATCAAAATGAGGAGTGATCGCTGTGGATCCGGACACATTCTAGACCAGTGGCTGTCAAACTGTATTGTCCACGGCACACTGCTATGTCCACGCGGCACATTAAACGTGCAAGTTGGTGACATTACTTCATGCACTTGCGCAGATACTTCTCTCCGCTGGGCAAAAAATGAGAGTGTGTTTCTCCTCTATTCAACCACGAAATGAAATTTTGTATAAGAAATGACTATATTCTCATTAATTACTCAACCCTTCCCTTTTAAACCAATAAATTCTCAGGAAAATTAAAATATTGAAGCTTTAGAATATTTTTCTCTTATTTATTTAACATTTTTTTAAATGAAAGTGCTTTTAATATTATTTTTTTAATCAAAAACAAAATAGCGTACAGAATTTCGCGACAAGTTCATTAAGAAGCACTTTTCTGGACAGTGCTCTCTTCATCTCTGGAAGTATAGTTATAGTACTCTTGAAATAGAAACATGATTGAGAACTGTCTTTTGTAAATGTAAGTGAGGAGCAGTGGAGCACCCGGGGGTGCAAAT
>CABFWB010005492.1:25043-44237 GCA_902151455.1 Timema bartmani | reverse complement strand
TAATAATAATAATAATAATAATAATAATAATAATAATAATAATAATAATAATAATAATATAAAAATATGTTTCAAATAAAAGATTTGTATATTTGATACTACTACAACTTTGTGATGATAAGATATTTCCTATCTCAAATAGTTGTGAAGAAATGATAAAAATTGGAAAATGTTCTATATATAAAGTACCCTAAAGGTCATTTTCATGAGAAAATGAGAATTTCCATCTTGTTTATAATAATGAATAGTGTCTAGATGTAACATTTAATCAAAATCGTTAAAGCTAATTTCGAGAAAATAGATTTTCTCTCTTTTTACCCTTCACTAAACTACTCTTAAATTAAGGGTTAGACATCTAATTCCAAAAATCCCTTGGGGAGGGGGGACATTATGAACATCCCCAGATATACAGTTATAGACTAATCTGTAAAATGGTTTCAGCTCTAGTCTGAGATATAAACAGACCGACAGACAGCATCGTGAAAACCCCCTTTTTTGTTTTCGGGGGGTCATGAAACGTTGACATTTATCAAAATGTCGAGCTCAAATTTTTTGACGATCACAATACTTTCTCTCCGAGGTGTAGAGAGAAAGTAAAACTGATTTGTATTTACTAAGGGGACCTTAGTGTGAAAATTGGACTGTAACATTCGCCTCCTCCGAAAGTACTGTACTATTAATAAGGTATTATTCTATTTTACGATATGTCAAGGCTCGTAGCTTGTTAGAAACTAGAAATGTTAATACAGCTACAATCCAAATAAAATGTTTTAGAACACTCTAAATTGCTTTTAAAAAGGATTTTATTCCAACTCACCATGCAAAAAAAAAAACCTCCAACCCCGCTTACCCACTTACCCCAACACAAACATATCTGAATGAGGCCCCTCCCTCCCAAGATCACTTTTTTATGTGCACTACGTCTTACTACTAGTCTCAGGTTTTATTAATTTAATTAGTTACGAGAATTAGATAGGAAAGAGGAAAGTATAACTTTAGAGGAAATGAACCCACATATGCGTGAGGTAAAAAAAAATACCCTCATCACACCCGGTCAGAATTTGAATCCCAGCCTCCCATTACTGGCAAACAAGGCTAGATGAGGCTACCAACTTGGCCCGCGTGCCCACCGTTGCGAATACTACTAATGTTGAATGATATTTTTGTTTGTGATTTTTCCTCTGTATCTTGCAGTATGTTAATTTCTTTAGCACTCCGTATCAGACTACTAACCGTTCAGGTACAGTGCAATATAGCGCGTATGGACTACTTCACTCATAGTCCAGTAGTGGAAAGATTACCCAATACTAATGTACCTTTGCGCAGGGGATGTCCGAATGTACTAATCGTACATCCTTTCCGTGGAGGCTCTTTCCATGTCCCGATGAGATGATATGATGGTGACAGTTTGTATGAGAGTGATAGTGAATATGATGGTGATAGTGAGTATGATGGTGATAATGAGTATGATGGTAATAGTGAGTATGATGCTGATAGTGAGTATGAGGTTTATAATCAGTATGATGGTGATAGTGAGTATGATGGTGATAGTGAGTATGATGGTGATGGCGAGTATGAGGTTGATAATCAGTATGATGGTGATAATGAGTATGATGGTGATAGTGAGTATGATGCTGATAGTGAGTATGAGGTTGATAATCTAGTATGATGGTGATAGTGAGTATGATGGTGATAGTGAGTATGATGGTGATAGTGAGTATGATGGTGATGGCGAGTATGAAGGTGATAGTGAGTGCGATGGTGATAGTATGAGAGTGATAATTAGTATCAATGTGTGAAACGAGTGGAAACACTTAGACCTAACTAACCTAATCAACCAACCCCTGGTGATTGATAGGGTGAGTCTCCTTTCGGGAAAAATACCCAAAGTACGAGCTGGGAGGAATCGAACCCGGAACCTGGAAAAGCATTTAGTAAAAACCACCCTCAGTACGCCCGGCCGGGATTCTAATTCCAATCTCCCTATCATCGTTGGTCTAGTCTATTGTGAGAGATAGGGCCTAGACCATGCGGCCACCTAAGCAGGTTAATTTATTTTTAATCCAGTTTATTAGTTTTTTACCCTATTGCACCCTCCTAGTAGCTACTTTGCTTTAGGGTAGCGAGGTGTGCTCCTTTCTCACTAAGTCCATCCTTGCCAATTTGCGGCAAAAAAACTGCTCGAATTTACATTGCAACTCACCCACAAATTTAGTTTTTTATCAAAGAGCGAATTTCTATTACAATATTTTTAAAAATTTACCTCAATTGAACCTCTTTTTAATGTGGATAAATGGTACGACACAATCGCACAAACTTCCTCATATAGTGTAAGTTATTAACTAAGAAAAAAATTTCAGAGATAAATTATTATTTTTGTAAACCACCCTGAAGAGTAATTGTGCACGCTATAAATTGGTCACAGGCCGAATTGCGTTCAAAATTAGTAAATATGATAAAATGACCTACTCATAAAAATCCTTTCCCTTAAACGAAACTAAACCCTCCTTTAGTCAGTACTGCCACCAAAGCCTCCTATAGTCAGTACTGCCATCAAAGCCTCCTATAGCCAGTAATGACATCAAACCCCCCTATAGTCAGTACTTCCATCAAAGCCTCCTATAGCCAGTAATGACATCAAACCCCCCTATAGTCAGTACTTCCATCAAAGCCTCCTATAGCCAGTAATGACATCAAACCCCCCTATAGTCAGTACTTCCATCAAAGCCTCCTATAGCCAGTAATGACATCAAACCCCCCTATAGTCAGTACTTCCATCAAAGCCTCCTATAGCCAGTAATGACATCAAACCCCCCTATAGTCAGTACTTCCATCAAAGCCTCCTATAGCCAGTAATGACATCAAACCCCCCTATAGTCAGTACTTCCATCAAAGCCTCCTATAGCCAGTAATGACATCAAACCCCCCTATAGTCAGTACTTCCATCAAAGCCTCCTATAGCCAGTAATGACATCAAACCCCCCTATAGTCAGTACTTCCATCAAAGCCTCCTATAGCCAGTAATGACATCAAACCCCCCTATAGTCAGTACTTCCATCAAAGCCTCCTATAGCCAGTAATGACATCAAACCCCCCTATAGTCAGTACTTCCATCAAAGCCTCCTATAGCCAGTAATGACATCAAACCCCCCTATAGTCAGTACTTCCATCAAAGCCTCCTATAGCCAGTAATGACATCAAACCCCCCTATAGTCAGTACTTCCATCAAAGCCTCCTATAGCCAGTAATGACATCAAACCCCCCTATAGTCAGTACTTCCATCAAAGCCTCCTATAGCCAGTAATGACATCAAACCCCCCTATAGTCAGTACTTCCATCAAAGCCTCCTATAGCCAGTAATGACATCAAACCCCCCTATAGTCAGTACTTCCATCAAAGCCTCCTATAGCCAGTAATGACATCAAACCCCCCTATAGTCAGTACTTCCATCAAAGCCTCCTATAGTCAGTACTGCCATCAAAGCCACCTACATATAGTCAGTACTTCCATCAAAGCCTCTTACAGCCAGTACTGACATCAAAGCCTCCTATAGCCAATACTGACATCAAAGCCTCTTACAGCCAGTACTGACATCAAAGCCTCCTATAGCCAATACTGACATCAAAGCCTCTTATAGCCAGTACTGACATCAAAGCCTCTTATAGCCAATACTGACATCAAAGCCTCCTATAGTCAGTACTGACATCAAAGCCTCCTATACTCAGTACTGACATCAAAGCCTCCTATAGTCAGTACTGACATCAAAGCCTCTTATAGCCAGTACTGACATCAAAGCCTCTTATAGCCAATACTGACATCAAAGCCTCTTACAGCCAGTATTTAACCTAAAGCCGCGTATACACCAGCGAGTGGAATGGCGAACCGAACAGCGAACCGTACGCCAAACTGCGTCGCGAACACTGACAGGGGTTGGGGGTGTTTGACTCGTGGTTTTTTCGTTAGTACCGTCCAAACCCAAGGAGAATATGTATCAACAATAATCGACAGCCGCATATATTTGCATCCATCTCGCCTTGAAGAAGCAAAGTAAAGAAAGACATCTGTGCAGAGATTTATTCTTTTATTAATATTATGGTCTATCAACTACTTAGATTTAATAAATATTTTTAAATTGTAATTACTTTTTATTCAATTTTATAAAATGAGTAGTAACTTTTATAGAATAATGGACTCCCACCCACCCACCCACACACCCTACAGTTCCACCACCCACGTCTGAAGATACTTATGTTTCAAATTTACCTTTTTAAATTCTCGCAACAATACTCAATAAACTGTACATCAAAGCGAACGATTTATTCTCATCTCTAGGCTGAAGAAGAATCTAACTTATGTTCGTCGAAATGTTCGCTTACCCTTCCACAATGTTGAAACACGTTCGCGTACCTCTCTTTGATGGTTCGTCGAAACACCGACACTGGGTGGATCGGGGAAATGCGCGCGGCTTTGTTGCAAGTTCGCTGGAATGTTGCAGCACTTTGCGCGACTTTGTTGCAGATTCGCTGGAATGTTGCAGCACTTTGCGCGACTTTGTTGCAGGTTCGCTGGAATGTTGCAGCACTTTGCGCGACTTTGTTGCAGGTTCGCTGGAATGTTGCAGCACTTTGCGCGGCTTTGTTGCAGGCTCGCTGGAATGTTGCAGCACTTTGCGCGACTTTGTTGCAGATTCGCTGGAATGTTGCAGTACTTTGTGCGACTTTGTTGCAGGTTCGCTGGAATGTTGCAGCACTTTGCGCGGCTTTGTTGCAGGTTCGCTGGAATGTTGCAGCACTTTGCGCTGCTTTGTTGCAGGTTCGCTGGAATGTTGCAACACTTTGCGCGTCTTTATTGCAGGTTCTCTGGAATGTTGCAACACTTTGCGCGACTTTGTTGCAGGTTCGCTGGAATGTTGCAACACTTTGCGCGTCTTTATTGCAGGTTCTCTGGAATGTTGCAGCACTTTGCGCGGTTCAGCGTTCGGTTCAACATTCCACTCGCCGGTGTGTACGAGGTTCTGGAATGTTGCAGCACTTTGCGCGGTTCAGCGTTCGGTTCGACATTCCACTCGCCGGTGTGTACGAGGTCTTATAGCCAGCACAAGTACCAACACCTCTTATAACCAGAATTGGCACCAACACCTCTTACAACCAGCAATGGCACCCAAAGCCTCTTATAGCCAGTACTGGCACTAAAGCCTCTTATATCCAGCACTGGCACCAAAGCCTCTTACAACCAGCACTGGCATCAAAGCCTCCTATATCCAGCACTGGCACCAAAGTCTCCTACAACCAGCACTGGCATCAAAGCCTCCTATATCCAGCACTGGCACAAAAGCCTCCTATATCCAACACTGGCACCAAAGTCTCTTACAACCAGTAATGACACCAAAGCCTCTTATATCCAGCACTGGCACCAAAGCCTCTTACAACCAGCACTGGCACCAAAGCCTCTTACAACCAGCACTGGCACCAAAGCCTCTTATATCCAGCACTGGCACCAAAGCCTCTTACAACCAGCACTGGCACCAAAGCCTCCTATATCCAGCACTGGCACCAAAGTCTCTTACAACCAGTAATGACACCAAAGCCTCTTATAGCCAGCACTGGCACCAAAGCCTCATACAACCAGCAATGGCACCCAAAGCCTCTTATAGCCAGAATTGGCACCAACACCTCTTATAGCCAGCACTGGCACCAAAGCCTCTTACAACCAGCAATGGCATCAAAGCCTCCTATATCCAGCACTGGCACCAAAGCCTACCAATCAAAAACTACCTCTAATGACGTGTTCCAAGGCAGCTGGTCCTGTTTCCACGTCACTTCTCGCCCAAAGGACACTTCACTGCTTCATCCTGGCCGACAACAATAGCTCTTTGTCGGCACACGGCCCCACAATGCAGCTGACAACACCAATACTCCTCCCGTTTCTCTGTGCTAATTAACACACCCAGCTCTAGCCGAGTTCAGTAGGGATAGGGAGCGTCCAATTCACTCCACGAACAACCAAATACATTTATGGTGCGATGGAAGTCATCGCCAGCTTAGGTCAGTATATTTTAGCACTTTTATAATAAAAAACCTTTTCGGTCAAAGAAATTAATTGTTTCTTAAGTAGAAATATTTTGTTTAATTTTCTACACATACTAATATCAACAGTTCCTGAATGTTGGTCATAGGCAACCCGGAATTTGATTAGAACTTTTTCTATTTGTTCAAAAAGTATCTTATCAAATGCCATTAGTTGCTCGTCTTGTGCCTTAAGGTGTTGTTGTAGGGGACGCGAGAAAAGGTCAGATTTTTTCCAGTTTTATAGAAAAAGAATTTTTGGCCAAAATAAATATTGATCTAGTAGAAACATAGTTTTTAACTTTCTTCATATGTTGACCTCAACAGTTGTTGAATATCTGTCATGAGCATAGCGGCATTAAATGAGACACTTTATAAATTAAGAAAGAAAGTTATCATTGAATTCCAGGACATCCTTGACAGATATTCAACAACTGTTGAGGTCACCATGTGAAGAAAATTAAACTCTATGTTTCTATTACAGCAATAAGTTATTTATTTTGAATAAATAAATGTTTTGATGTAAGAACTGCAAAATCACTGGCCTTTTCTCGCGTCCCCTTCCAACCCATCCTAACTCCATAGAGGTGAAAATTATGTTGTTGTTATTTAAAAACATTATTTGGGCGTTTTGTGACTAGCATCCTGGGCGTTTGCTTATATAAGCAATATGTGCCGCGCGTCATGAAAAGGATGAGAGGAAATAAAAAAAAAACAGAGCCTAGGATTGCCAATTTCTTCTTTTCTACCACTCGTGATGGATCCGTTTATATTAGCCCTTTCAGGAACAAATAAAGCGGTTAGAGCCTAGGATTGCCAATTTCTTCTTTTCTATCACTCGTGATGGATCCGTTTATATTAGCCCTTTCAGGAACAAATAAAGCGGTAGACAATAAATACCCAACCATAAATAATAAACACACTCACTATCTACCACAGAAATACACTGATACTGACTACTGAGATACACCGAGGTTCCAATACACGTGGCGTAGAGGTTGACTGCCCTGCAAGGTGACACAAAAGCTGACGCCTGTATAAAATGCCCCATTGGATATTGAATGTCTTGGATCGTCGTCATACGTTATTTGTGACGCGTCGTTCTCTAGGTTACGACAACACACTTTTCAAATCGCGACGAGATAAATGACGCGCGACAAAGTTTAAAGCACTCCTTGTCTCCTGTGTATTTAGATAACGCGAGTCGCGTAACGCCCGTATAAAAGGGCCCTAAGACTTAGATACATTTTTCAAGAATTAAGTAGCCAAAGCTATTATTTATGCTTTTAGTGAGGATTACTCCATCTAGATATCATATTCTGAATATTCTATCGAGTCGCAGAAGCTGCGTTATCTGATAGCTCGTGATATTAATATAATAACATACTTGTAACCGACGATTTCCGCACGTCCATCATAGGCTCTGCCTTAAAATATGGGTGAAGAATGACCCTGAACACGGGACGAATCCTGGATAGCTCAATGATTAGAGCATTGGCGTAATAAGCCAAAGGTCCCGGGTTTGATTCCCGTGACAAGGTGTCATTTTTCAATTTTCAGAATAAGTTTTTCAAGTTGTGTTCTATTTTCAATCCGTGAAATAAGCTCAACTGCTCAAATTTATCGTGCAATCCCATAAACAAAATTATATTTTCTGAAAAGCAGAAAGATGTACGTGTCTATTGGTCTTTTAATTGATTGAACTTAAATTTGATTTCAAGAAACGTAAAAGAAGCTTTTCCTGTGCTGTGAGTGATCTGTTTGTATGTACGTAAATACTCGAAAGGTCGCTAATCGCAAATAATTAAATCTAAAATTGTTGTACTCACCTCATCTAGTATCTAAACGCAACCCTCTTGAAACACATTATTGACAAGCCCTTGTTTAATTGACATGAATTATTTTTATAGCATTTATTTTTTTACTTTCTCTCGACCCCTTGGATCGTCAAAAAAAATCGAACTCAAGATTTTGATGAATGTCGAAGTTTCATGACCTTCTGAAACAAAAAAAGGTTGTTTTCGCAATGCCATCTCTCTGTCTGTCTGTCTGTCTGTCTGTACCTCGGGCTAGAGCCGAAACTGTTTTGCCGATTGGACTAAAACTTGGTATCTAATTTTGGGGTTAATGTATATTATTTTATGAATAATGCAAGTACTGTAGACTACTATTATTGTTTGTAGAAGCCTCAATATTACCGTAAAACTTGCATCAGCGGCCACGCAGACTAAACGTCAAGCTAATCTTGTCTGGGTGACCAATTATAGAATGGTACGGGATCAAATCCCGGTTGGGTGTGCTGACGATGGATTTTCCTAAATATGTCCCAATCTACCTTCTCCGCGCAAATACTAGTAAATTTCCTCTAAATTCTACCTTTCTCATCCCTACCCTACTAACCATGGCCCAATCCTGACACCCAACCCCCTTCAAAACTATCTTCACACTATCCGCCTGAAAGATCTTGTATCTTGAGCTTTCCCTACTAAAATGTTGTGTACATGCCTAGTCATCACCTATGGGTGTATGACTCATGGACCACCCCACCTCAGCCTATGTACCTGGATTATCCTTCATATATTCGGAGATGGATGAAAGCCATAAAGTTCTTCATTGTGTAACGTCATCCATTCTCCTGTTTGTTCATCCTTCTTAGCCCCAAATGCATTTATCAGCACCTCTCAGTTTCATCCAAAAATAACAAGGGGTAGGAAATAGTGTTGTCTAAGTAGTCTGTTTAATATGAGCGTAGATAAATGCGGATAGCCTGGATGGGTATTAAGACACAGTACAAATAAAAAACACAGTAAAAACCTGTTTAGTTAAAAAAAAAGATAGATTTATTTAATATTTAAAAGAAAAAACATGATAATTCTGTTTTAAAATACGTCCAAAGCAAGTTGTCTTACTTACACCCACACATACTTCTCAAAACCAGCGTTTTTAGTATTATTGTTGAACCTTGATAGTCCGAACGTTTGGTAATCCGAACGCACCTTGAGTAAAATAGGCCAAAATACAGATGTATGAAATGTAGAAAGCAGGAAACCACGCTAGTTAGAATAAACGTTTTAGTGAACAAATCGTGTGAGCCTACTACGACCATTATTTTGATTAGTGATTTTTTAAGTTAATTTTTACTATCAATTAGTGATTATATTTTTTATCAAAATATTACACAGCCTATATTTTTGCGTCTCAATCCTCCACATTGAGTAAAAAAATATATATTTAAAAAAACATTATTGAACTATACCTTATTAAATTGTATTTTGTCTTGTTTATAATACAAAATACATACTTGCTAATACGAACAAACTGATAATCAAAACCACCCCTGGTCCCAATTAATTCGGGCTATCAAGGTTCTACTGTAGTAATTGTGAAGCCGCGAAAAATGAAAAACCAAAAAACAAAACAAAAACTGTAGTTCTGTTGTATTTTGGTTGGTCGCCTGTTGTTTCCATAAGACTCTCATAAGTTTGTTCAGTGGATGGTGAAGAGCTGTGTACTTAAGATTGCGCTTCGCATCAAGCGAAGAGCCGGTCCCAGACAAGCGTTTATCATTTGTTAAGAAGATGAAAGGAAGCCGCGCAGCGCGAACGTCTATTAGAGCAAATATGGCCTATAGTCGTGACCGTTAGAATTGAGAACAAAACTGGAGTAGCATGAAGCGGAACAGAACATTCCCGCGAGGGGATTTCAGGGGATTTGTCTCCATAGCAGTGTCTGATAAAATAATTGGATCCATTTTAGAAGAAATTATGGTACAGTACTGATTATTTTCTTATCATTGCGTCTTACTACCCTTTCAGGCAATAGGTCTACGTATATGTACTAACTACGCTAATATGTTAGGGATGAATTAGGTTGAATTTAGAGGGAGTTTAACCGCATTTGCCTGGAGGGAGACTGGTAAAACATGTAGGATAAAACAGCCTCAGTACAACCAGAATTCGAACCCCAACTTCCTCATCATTAGCAATCTAGTCTATTACGAGAGTGACGCCCTAGACCATTTCGATAACTGAAGTGGGCTTCTAATTAGTTAAGACGCGCATCGGTGGTTACATCTTCTTTTACGTCACGCTCGTGTTGGACTGGTTTGCCAGTGACAGGGAGATCGAGGTTAGTGTCCATTTTGGGTTTACTGAGGCCTGTTTACCTAATTTGTTTCCCACTCTCTCTCTCTGAGTAAATGAGGGTACGTTTCTTCTCAATTCTACCTTCCTCGTCCCTGAAACACTAGTGTAATTACATATCCCCATTTGCATACAATCCAAACTATTCGTGAAATGCGCTCAAAAAAAACAAAAAAATAACTATTTGATCCAAGAGAATAGGATAAAGAGAGTGAAGAGCACCAGTACATGCTACCAGATAATTAAACTTCCTACCTCAAGAGGGAGTGTGGGAGACGCGAGAAAAGGTAAGTGTTTTTGCAGTTTTTATATCAAAACTTTTTTGTCCAAAATATTGCTCCAGTAGAAACATAGAGTTTAATTTATTCACATGATGACCTCAACAGTAGTTGAATATCTTGTCAAGGATGTCCCGGAATTTAATGACAACATTTTCTGTTTATTAAAAAAGTTTATCATCTAATGCTGCTATGCTTATGACAGATATTCAACAACTGTAGATACCCGCCTCGGGGGCGTAGTTGGCTAACGCGCCAGTCGTGTTGAGTCAGACCACCGAGGACGGGGAGATCGAGGTTCGAATCTCGGTCGGGTGAACCGGAGGTGGTTTTTACTAAATGGTTTTCCACTCTCCCTCCACGCAAGTGCGGGTTCACTTCCTCTAAATTCAACCTTCCCAATTCTTAATCCATTAGTGTAATTAGTAGACCCTACTTAAGCGTATAACCCGAACGGGTAGTAAGACGCGGTGCTAAAAACAAACAAAAAAATCTGTTGATATCACCATGTGAAGAATATTACTAAACGTTGCTACCAGAGCAATATTTTATTTATTTTGGACAAATAAATGTTTTGCTGTAAAAACTCCAAAAACACTGACATTTTCTCACGTTCCCTACATCCCCACCTTAATCTCTCGCCCATTCTTGTCGATCGTTAAACATTCTTGTAAACTGTTACCGATGTTTTCCTTTGAAGCGTTGACTACTCATGAAGAACATTTGTTTTGCTGTTTGTATTAAATACAAGGATCCGACAGGTAAGTTAATGTCGCTGTCGTTAACCTTGAGTTGTTTGCCATAAAACATATCTTTTATTGCGGTAGTAAACATAGGCTATGTCTAATTTCTTGCATTGATAATTTGTGCAATGGTATATGTGTTATTCATAAACACCAACACAAGCAGACAGTGTATTGTGCATAGCTACAAATATACAGTACGACACCCTACTTCAGTCGATAACGTGTCTCCCCCACTGAGCTAAGCAACCCGGGTTCGATTCCCAACAAGGCTGAATAAGTTATCATTTGTGAAATGTGGGTTAACCCTTCCACAGTGATGAATTAACGGCGTGGTTGGGGGCTGGATGTTATTTCTGTTCTAGATTTAAGTTAGTTTACAAGTCGTGTGCTGATATAATCAGATGGCTTAGAAAGTGAACGTTATGTACAGCAAATAAATTAAAAAGACACATTCATGCACACCAACACAAGAGATTTACTCTCTACTTCAATTGTAAATACCTCACTTCACTCTTACTTTGCATTCTAAATTACTGCTTTTTATTCCCTATAAGGCTATAAAGCATTTTATACCAAACCAAGCTTATTCATTAATGTACTTGTGTATCCAACTGATTTCTATAAAATGTAATTGTTAAGGTAGTTTAAAAAAATTGAACCCACAATGGAAAAAGGTGCGAAATTCATAATTATAAAAACACACAGTGAAAAACCACCCAGAGCCCGTTCAGGTGGGTTTAGATTCCCATAAACATTGGCCAAGTGCAATAGAGTATAACATCTTAGACTATAAAACCACTACTATGCACACGTTCTGAATTTAATCATCTAATATTGTTGATTGTTTTAATACTAGTAATAATTTTATTTGAATTTTTTTTGTCTAAAAGGTCACCGACTTGGTAAACACTTATAGTTTAATTTTCTGTTCCACCACAAGTTTCTTCAGCTTGACCCTACCGAGGACCAAGAAACTGGAGCTTGTAATTTTATTTATTATATCCTCTCTCCAGGCTAACGCTCGGTAATTTCATTCTGTTCGTTTAGGCTAGTGATGTTGACTGTGGAAAACATCAGAACGCGTAGCACTAGAAGGTAAATGTTCCGGAATTTTGGCCAAACCGATTTTAATTCTTTTATTGGTGCCAGAAGGAAGGCTGAAACTGTTTAAAATAATGGTAGTAGGGAAAGTCATTCACATCCCACTATTGTTTTGTGATTCTCCCCTCTATTGCTGGAGCCTGGAGGGGATAAAGAGCCATGGAGTGCTGAAAATTTAATAACCATTGTTGCTTCTCAACTATTTTAATAATAGCATTCCTTGGGCTATTGCTTAATTAGCTTGACAAAGTATTCCAAACTTGACTAAAATTTATATAATTTCTTCATCAACTGAATTATTGGCCGTTTTATTGTTGGAAACTAGAAGGTTTATAGTAAATAAACATATCGACACATATGAACTATTTTATTAATAATATATTAGGCATGTATGTAGATCACAATATTAAACAATTAATATTATATGGCTACTCCTAAGATGTAAAATGTTTTAGTCTTGTTTACTTTACTTTCCATGGCAACGTAAGTTTGTTGAAGTCTTGTTTTTTCCATGGCCACTCAGCTATTCAACCTTACCACAGCACACAATAAACCTATACCTCTTTGTAAATATAATATTAATATGAATATTATTCATATAAAATTCGAAATACATCCAACGTTGGCTACATCACCATATTCGTAAGTTCAATATCACGCCAAAGAAAGTTCATCTTCATTTAGACCTATCCCCACCTAGGTTATCCTGACTCCTAGTTCACTACGTCTTGGGTTTGATTTCTGGTATGATCATACTGAGCTACCAACTGGGTTACCATAGAAACGGTTATGAGGTTGAGTTCAACATATTAGTTCAGTTAATACCCTGTATTAACATAGAGCTGTGGTCTCTTCATCTGTTGTGTTACGAATAGCCGCATGTAGTGTGTTTTATTGTCTAAGGATGTCAGCAAAGTCACATTGAAACTAATCCCAGTTAATGTAGGGAGTCCCTTCAACTCCGCGGGTTGTCTTGGATTGAGGGGCTGCAGGTGGGGGTCGGAAAGATGACAGTGTTTGTTTGTCTGATTCCATGAATATTTAGATTTGGGCCAGTGGGAGCTGACTATTTCGGGGAGGAGGAGTTTTCTTCTGAGGTGTAATTTACCATTTAATTAGTCTGATTAGGAGCAAGGATAGGATAAGACAGGGGTTAGGTTAACGGTGTTTTCTCCTGTGGTTTCTCTTTGGGTCTTTACAATCTACTATTACGCACACTATTTACAAATGATTGTTGACTAACAGTCCTCTCTTGAAGGGCTTTGAGGTGGTGCTCTTGTGGTAACTGCCTGAACCTATTGCTTGAGGTGAGCGGATCTTTGTGGCTCCGTGGTCCAGTGTCCAAGCCTCCCTTTTAGTCCCACGCAACAATTCGCCCCTGTTGAATGTGACAATTTCTGAACACTTCCCCCGGTCTTTTCGACACTTCACTTGGCGCTTTCTAACATGCTATAAGACTCAGGGGTCTTCTTGTGCCGTTTGAATTGCTGGGGAATAGTCTAAGCGATAGCTGGTATCAGTAGGCTTTGATCTCTTCCACTTTTGGGCTGGCATCATCCTGAAGCCAGTACACGTGTTGCCCGAAATGGCATAGAATGGTGTAAGGCCCCTTCCCTTTGGCGCAGAAGCCCGCATGGATTCAGGTTGCTGCGTTCTTTAGTGGGGTGTGTCATTATTAGGACGGAGGCTCCTACTGGTAGAGGGTATCTCTTTTGCTGTGGCCTCGTCTTAAAGTATCTCTTTTAATACTTTGTTTGGTGCAGTCAGGCTTCTTTCTTCTCTTTGTGTTGCTAGTCCTTGCCTTCTTTCGGTTATTTGGTCAATTTAGTTTTGTGATGGCTGAGGTTCAACCTCATTCATGTCCCAGTCCTCTAGGTGTTGGAGCGTTTGTCCGAAGAGGATTTGGCTGGGTCCTAATCCTGTGGCTTCACTTAAACTGTTTCGGATTTAGAAGAGGATTTGTAGAATGGCCTTATCCTATTAACGATGTGCCCTCGCTTGGAGAAACTCACGGATTCCGATATTGAATTCTTGATTATGTCTTTCCACGGGGTTTCTCTGGGATGGTACGTGGTGGTGGTTTATCTTAATATCTCTCAATCTTGACACAGCTTCTACCATCTGAAAGAACGGAACCTGGAACCGTTGTCTGTAGAATGATTTTAGGATTTCTTTCTGCAATATTTTTTATCTGGGATGTGTTAGATCTCGTGAATGTTAAGGCTTCGGTCCACCGGGAGAAGAGATCTGTAATGACCAGGTGGAATGTTATTCCTTTGGCTGATCTGGGGTAGGTTCCCATGAGCTCGAATACGATTTCTCTCCGGGGCGTTGTGGATTCACGAGTCTACTATGGGGTTCATATTACTATTCCTGTGGTATTCATGAAGGTGCAGGTATTACAGGCTCTGAAGTAGTTCCTGACGTCTCGTCTTACTCCTTTCCAGGAATACTGTCTCCTCAGGGTGTGCAGAGTGTTATTTCCTCCACGGTGTCTTGCTTTGAATAGGTCATGTAAGTAATGCAAGATTTCCTTCCTTGTGCTTTGGGATGCCACGCACGATCTTCCAAGGGTTCTCCGGGTAGTTCCAGTACAGAACCGCTAGTTATTGGTTGGTAAATCTCTTTGCATAGAGTTCTTCTTGTCTGGATCATCTCTCTGTGGGGGTCTTCTTACTGGTTTATATCCTTTAGATCAATGTTTTAACGTGGTGCTCTTATAACTCTTTCACGTAGGGCTAAGATAAGGTAAGGGTTATGATGTTTGGTTATTTTGGGAAGAGGGGTGATATTTTTAGGGGAGTCATTCTTTCCCATTCCTGAGGGTTGACTTCCATCAACTCCTCTACTGGCTCTCCGGATAGGGCGTCCTGGAGTTAGGTTACCCTTCCCGGCATGAGTTGAATCTTATAATAGTACTCTTGCAACCAACATCAAGGACCACCTGATGAGCTTGGATCATCCATCCTTAATATAATCTATCCAGATCAGACATTTGAAATCCATACCTAGTGTGAAAGGCTTTTCCATGTAGATATGATACATATTTTTACCGTCCATAATTATGATGGCAAGATATTGATGCTCATTGCTGTGATATCTTCTTTCAGCAGGAGACAGTTTAACGTGTGAATACGTGAAAGTATATTTAGTTATTTTCAAGCTAACAGATAAGGTTGTTCCTATGAAAATTGTGCTGTAGCTTTGGTAGACAAGGGAAATGTTAAACAAAGAACTCCCTTTCGACCCATAGAGAGTTGTCTGCCATAGTAGCCTATAGGGGGATCTCGGCTTTGTCACTTCATTTCTGTGACCGAATTCAGTCGAAGAATCACGATTGTTTACTGTCGCGTCACTTCAAAGATTTTTTCTTTTCTTTCACCATTCGGGTTGTACGCATACATTAATTAAGCTAATGGATTATTATTGAAGAAAGTAAAATTTTAGAGGAAATATACCTGTATTTGCGTGAAAGGAGAGCGGGAAACTATTTAGGAGAAAGAACTCTCAATACACTCAAACGGAGTTGAAACCCGGATTTTTCCGTCACCGGTAGTCCGCTCAAACACGAGAGTAGCGCGTTTGACTATGCAACTATAGATGCGGGTAATTTCGTTGTTAACTTTGAACTAGTTCACTTCGAGAATGGGTACTAGTTAGACTAGTTCAATTGTAAGAATCGTTCGTGAACTTTACATCTATAGTTAAAAGATAGCATGAAACTGTGTAGGCTTATTAGCAATGGAACCCACTTCAGTGGCCGCATAGTCTGAGGAGGAACTCTCTCAAAAGACTGGACTGCCGATGTCAAGGAGATCGGTATTCGAATCCCAGTCGGGTGTATTGAGGGTGGTTTTTTCCTAAATGTTTGTCCACTCTTCCTCCACGCAAATACGGGTACATTTCCTCTAAATACAACCCTTCTCGTCCCTAACGTTTAAGCGTTATTAGTAAGCCTTGATTTTTATAGAAAGCCTACTTTCTACCACCAACATTGATTGAAAGTCACTCAAATCTAGCATTCTAGAAATATGTTCTATTCGATTTATTAATTAGAAAGTTCATCTTAAAAATTATCAGAAACTTCCAATAATACTTGTGTTTGGATCATTGTATAACTTATCTTCATGTTCGTAATTAAAGGCATTAAGAATTTAAATACAATGCAACATATTTTTGTCAGTTTTCAATAACGGGATTCCTATGAAAATCAAACTGTAGGCTACAATGTACAGTACACACGCGTGTAGCCCTGATGGGTGGTGAGACGCGGTATTCTTTTTTAGCATCACTAATTACACTACTGATTTTAGGGATTCGGAAAGTTAGATTTATAAAAAGTGTCCCCACATTTTGCGTGGAGGGAGAGTGGAAAACCATTTTAGAAAAACCACCCTCAATAAACCCGACCTAGATTCGAACCTTGATCTCCCCGTCATCGGAAGTCTAGTCTACTGCGAGATTAGAACCTTAGACCATGCGGCCCCCTAAGAGGATGAGACGTGGTGCTAAAATAGAATATATTAGCGGTTTAGTTCTCACCATATCTTGGGGTAAGTGGCGACTCCTCGCTGTACAATGCAGTCGTCAGAATTGATAGAGTACATAGAGAGCGATGAGATCATTTTCTCTTTCACTCTTCTCTTTCGCTCACTCGGGCGATTATCACTCGCTCGGAAGCTCAAAGGAAGCCGACAAGGAGGCATTCTGGGGAAAACAGACCCAAGCGCTATCAAACAGTTACAAGAACTTTAGTAACCCTTTTTGAGTTTCGCGTGAATTAATTTTCTAAAGGGGGGCGTGGGGCATTCTAGGGCAACACGCGTTGATACTTAAATAACTCGAATAGACAGGGTAGGATGTACGACCGTAGATTTTTTGATCCTTTGAAAAAAGCGCACACCAAAACTCCGAACAGAAAAACTCCACAACCATAAATGCTCACAGGATAAAAGCCCACACGGAAAAATGCCCACACGGAAAAATACTCACAAGGAAAAAAGCCCACAAGCAAAAATGCCCACATGAAATATGCTCACATGAAAAAGGCTCATACTAAAAAATACTCACGCAAAAAATGCCCACACGAAAAAAAATTATAAATCAAGGTTAATTTTTAACGGAATGAAAGTTTTATTGGGGTTTTGCATTACTAACTGTTTAGTTTCCACTAAGTGCGCGTTTGATTTATTCTTGTGGACTCATAGAGTTTTCATTCACTTTTTTGAAGAAATCGAAATTTTGATAAATGTCGACGTTTCATGACCCCTTGAAACCAAAAAAGTTGTTTTCGCGATGCCGTCTGTATATCTGTCTGTACCTTGAGCTAGAGACAGAACTATTTTACAGGTTGGGCTATAACTTGATATCAGAGGTTTTCATAAGGCTTTTGAAATTAGATATTTAACCCTAAATTTAAGGGTAATTTACCGAAGAGCTAAAAAAAAAATTAACTTTCTCGAAATTCGTTGAAATAATTTTGATTAAATTTTATATCTAGAAACTGGTTATTATTTTAAACAAGATGGTAATTCTTATTTTATCATGAAAACTACTTTGAGGGATTTTACATTAGAAAATGTTACAATTTTCATCATTTCTCCGCAACTATTTGAGATATAAAATCGCTTATCATTGTAAAGTTGTACTACTTTTAAAGATAAAAAGCTTTTATTTGAAATATATTTTTATAAATCCAATAATTTCGGAGCTATAAGAAAATATATATTCTTTTTAATTCAGGTCTTTGAAAATTAATTTGATTCTTATGATCTTTGTTGAACAAAGATATTTCTTTTTTCTCAATTTTTATGTAATAATGTTCCTATATACTAATACCATGGTTAATTAAAAGTGTATATCATTTCATTTATGATATTTGGTGTAATGTTTCTACAACAATGTATAGACCTACTATTCCGTTTCACAAATCTTACGAGTTTTTAGTAAATGTCTTATTTAAGCTAAGAGCGGGAGAAAGTCTGTGCGGTGTACCATGCCATTTTTTTTATACTACATCTTACTACTCGTTTGGGCTACTCGCATTTTCTCCGAAAAATATTTACAAGGGGAAGTTATATTAGAAACAAGTTTAATTTATTAATTCTATTATTTTTTAATTAAAACGTTTTTGCAAAAGGTTCATAGAACTGTTTAACATAATGAGTCAATAATTTTTTTTCACTATTTTACCAATTGTATGGCCTACATCTAGTTATAAGCTATAAATAATAATTTATTAAAAACCCAAGTCGTCATATCTGTATTACACTATGTCAACTTTAATAATTTGAAATCAACGAATCACTATGATTAATTGATTTCATATTATTACAGTTCATGGAAATTAAAGTCAATTATTTTCTTTTCTGATTTGGATTGGTCATTGATAAAGTAAGGTATTGAATACATAATGAATAAATTTAGTCCAGTATGACATGTAATAAATAAAAAATTATAAAATGTGAAATAATAATAAAATTTAATTTAAAAATAGTTCAATAGAGGTCAAATCGCATAATTAATAATGATGCATAATTAAAGTTTTCGTTTTATGCAAAAATGTATAATTTTTTCTATTTGGATTTTGGGCTCATAATGTATTTTTTTTAATAGGTCTATATCATAGTTTAATTAATGACTTCCTTGAAAATATCAACTTTAAATGTTTATATTGTGAAACTTTGTGTTTCGATTCGACTGTACAAGCCCTGTGATAAGGAAATCCCTCGCACTACCGTGACGTCATGTGTATGACTACACTAGGAGAGACCACTAGCTCTGGTGACATCGTGTGTATGACTACACTAGGAGAGACCACTAGCTCTGGTGACGTCATGTGTATGACTACACTAGGAGAGAC
>CABFWB010005492.1:0-23582 GCA_902151455.1 Timema bartmani | reverse complement strand
AAAAAGTAGATCGAACTCAAGATATTGATAAATTTCGACGTTTCATGACCCCCTGAAACCAAAATATTTGTTTTGTAATGCCGTCTGTCTATTTGTATCTCAGACAATAACTGAAACCATTTTACCGATCGGCATAAGACATTGCATCCAGAGTTTCCTGAAGGTCCTCCCGAGGAATTTTTGGAATTATTGATCCAACCTTAAATTTAAGGGTAATTTACTGAAGGATATGAGATAAAATTGATTTTCTATTAAACCGGTCTAACGATTTTGATTACATTTTGTATCCAGGCGTTGTTACAAATAAAATGGTTACTCTTGTTTTACCATGGAATTTTTTTAAGCACTATGTCTTACTACCCGTTCCGATTATATGCTTATGTACTAATTACTCTAATTGTTTTAGGGATTATGAAGATTATATTTAGAGGAAGTGTATCCACATTTGCGTGGAGGGAGAGTGGAAACAATTTTTTAAAGACACCCTCAGTACACCCAACCTAGATTCGAACCTTGATCTCCCCGTTATCGGCAGTCTAGTCCAACGCAAGAGTGGCACGTTAGACCACCGAAGTTGGTCTCCATGGAAATTACTTCGATGGTAACTTATTGGCGAAAATTTCCAAATTTAATAATATCTCCGCAACTATTTGAGATATCGGTACTAAATAAGTTAACATTTCAAAGATGTAGGACTATTAAAACTAGAGATATTTTATTTTAAGTGTGTTTTTATAAAATCAGTAGTTTCTGAGCTATAAGTATATATAGTTAGACATGCATCACAGCAGACCCAGCTCAGCTGTTGGTTCGCACGAGGTATGGGAGTAAAAGGGAAAAGAAAATACCAACGAAGTGCCAGAAATGTGTGCAGTGCATTTGTATTTGAATGCTTACTCGAAATTTTCCGCTGCGACGATGGGGAACAAAGCGACAAAGTTTTTTGTTAATAACTATAATATGTATCTATTATGAAAGAATGAAGATTTGTGCACAGTGCTTATCTGTGAAGCCATTCTAAAATTGTCAAAAACGTATTTTTCTATGCAGTTTTTATCTAAATATGATTTAATATTTTAACAATGTTTTGCATTAGGAACTTCTCTTAAATCTTTATCTTCATTAACGTTTAATCACAAATGATTCACGTGCAATAGTATTCGTGTAAATCTAAGATTTCTAGACGACTGTATCACAGAGTTGATTGGCATGTGATGCACGCTCTTAAATTATGTTATTTTTTACAACATTGTATATTATTTCGTTTCACAAATCTCCCGAGTTTTTAGTAAGAGTAAGTGAAGTAAGTGATGTGTGCATTGTACCATTTATTTTTGATTATTCTAGTCTTATCGTCTAACTGTGCAGTCCACCAATATTTGGTGTAGTTTTTAATAACATCATGTTCATCATTTACATTTAACACTATCCAACCTACATTGGTGGTCGCGTTGTCTTATGCGTCACTCTTGTGTTGGACTCATTGGCCAGCGATAAATGATCGGGGTTAGAATCCTGGTAGGTTTATTGAGGGTGGTTTTCCTATTTTCCTTCCATGAAAGTATGAACACATTTCCTCTATAATTCTTCCTCTTTCATCCCAATTTCATCAGCGCAATGAGTGTATGTGCCTAACCCTAAATTTGCACTAAGACTTGTTGAGAAAAACCTATCATAAACATAAATGTATCATATAAGTTTTTGGATGTTTATAATAATCATAGATAGAGGTCATTTTATGATAATGTAAGAATGGATAAAAGATATATAAGAAAAGCCACGTATGTTTGTTTGTAACATTATGTAAGTTTAAAACAATATGGTGCCAGATGTGAGGTTAGAATATATATTTCTTCTAAACTCCCGTCTGGTAGAATTCTAAGGATGAGGCACTTTCTTGACTCCCATCTGGCAGGTTTCTAAGGAAGATAGACCTTCTTGACTCCCATCCGCCAGGTTTCTAAGGAAGAGACACCTTCTTGACTCCCATCTGGCAGGTTTCTAAGGAAGATAGACCTTCTTGACTCCCATCTGGCAGGTTTCTAAGGAAGAGAGACCTTCTTGACTCCCATCTGGCAGGTTTCTAAGGAAGATAGACCTTCTCGACTCCCATCTGGCAGGTTTCTAAGGAAGATAGACCTTCTCGACTCCCATCTGGCAGGTTTCTAAGGAAGATAGACCTTCTTGACTCCCATCTGGCAGGTTTTTAAGGAAGATAGACCTTCTTGACTCCCATCTGGCAGGTTTCTAAGGAAGATAGACCTTCTTGACTCCCATCTGGCAGGTTTCTAAGGAAGATAGACCTTCTTGACTCCCATCTGGCAGGTTTCTAAGGAAGATAGACCTTCTTGACTCCCATCTGGCAGGTTTCTAAGGAAGATAGACCTTCTTGACTCCCATCTGGCAGGTTTCTAAGGAAGATAGACCTTCTTGACTCCCATCTGGCAGGTTTCTAAGGAAGATAGACCTTCTTGACTCCCATCTGGCAGGTTTCTAAGGAAGATAGACCTTCTTGACTCCCATCTGGCAGGTTTCTAAGGAAGATAGACCTTCTTGACTCCCATCTGGCAGGTTTCTAAGGAAGATAGACCTTCTCGACTCCCATCTGGCAGGTTTCTAAGGAAGATAGATCTTCTTGACTCCCATCTGGCAGGTTTCTAAGGAAGATAGACCTTCTTGACTCCCATCTGGCAGGTTTCTAAGGAAGATAGACCTTCTCGACTCCCATCTGGCAGGTTTCTAAGGAAGATAGATCTTCTTGACTCCCATCTGGCAGGTTTATAAGGAAGATAGACCTTCTTGACTCCCATCTGGCAGGTTTCTAAGGAAGAAACACCTTCTTGACTCCCATTGGCATGTTTTTAAGGAAGAAACACCTTCTTGACTCCCATCTGGCAGGTTTATAAGGAAGATAGACCTTCTCGACTCCCATCTGGCAGGTTTATAAGGAAGATAGACCTTCTTGACTCCCATCTGGCAGGTTTTTAAGGATTGGATGATTCTTGGACACAACTATGACTGGAAATTGCTCTTCGATCGAGATCCTAATGTGATGCAACGTTTAATGGAGAAAGATACAAGTTTACCCTTTTCACACCTTTAGGCTTTATTCTTCTAAACGCATGCTTGTTGCCACTTTAACCACATTGGTGGGCACGCGGAATAAACGCCAAGCTGATCTAGTTTCCTCAAAATGGATTCTCATTCCCTCTTCACGCAAGTGTGAGTAGATTTTCTCTAAATTATATTTTCTTATCCTTACTTCACTAGCGTAGTTAAATGTAGACAGCTCGAACGGCTGGCAGGTCGTGGGGCTAAAATAGATTTACTTTACATCCATTACTGTTTCCAGCTTATGGTCTGGGTCAGTTTTTTTATTGAAGCTATATATTCCTAGCCTAAGACTTAGGACAGGCACAACATCCAGCCCCCGACCGTTAGTCCACAAACTATTTCACAAATGACACATTTTTCAGCCATGTCAGGAATCGAACCCGGGACCCTTAGCTCAGTAGACAGACACGCCACCGACTGAGTTAACGTGTCGGATTGGTGATAAAATATATAACTATTGCTACTGACCCACTTTTGTGGCCGCAAGGTCTAAGGTGTCAATCCCGCAATAGGCTGGAAGATTGGGGCTCCAATCCCAGTCGGGTGTGATTTACTGAGCGAGATCTTTCCTAAATGCTTTTACTTTCTTACTTCGTGCAAATGCAAGTAAACTTTCTTTAAATTCAACCTTATTTAATATCCCAAACACGTTAGAATAGTTAGTACATAGGGCTATAACCTGAATGTGTAGTAAAAAGTGGTGCCAAAAACCTATTTATATTTTTTGAGGTAACGAAATCGAAAGATCCTTTTTCAGAAGGCTCCCGAAAAACGCAGCTGTTTCGCTGTAGCAGTAAATACCGAGCGTTCCCGATGAACTGAGACCGTCAAGTGACCTCGGTTGGAATCGTCTCCAAACTTTCTCCCGGGACTTATCAACACGACTAGTGACGGATATCGTCGGGACAACGGGCGGTCACAAGTGATGCAGTTAGAAGGGAAGGACAGTGTAGCGTCCGTCTGTGGGAACAAGTGGACTTGCTTTGAAAGACGCCCGCTCTTCTAGTTGGCCCCGTCATGGGTCGAGAGCGTCTTACGAGAGCATGACCGCTTTTATTGCGGACAAACAAGTCAACAAAACCCAACAACAAAGGACACACAACATGTGCGTGCTTTTCTACGGGCAAAAGGAGGGAGGAGGTTTGGTCGAAAAATTACTACTAAAATAATAAAAAAATAAAAAAAAACGAAGCTTTCTTTTGTGTTTTTCTTGAAGGTGATATTACACCTGGCAACATTGTCGAAGAGGTTCAGTCTTTTTTTTTTAGCCTTCTATCTCTCTTTTTTTCTATCTTCTTTCAAACATGATTTCTTTTTTACTTTTTTTTTTTCCTCCCTTTAACACGAACCGCCGGCTGTCTGTCAGTCCGCCAAAGGAAGCTAAGGAGAGGAAGAGGGGAGGTAGGGGTAAAGCGGCCGCTGTGAAGCGAAGCCAGTCTGACCCTCCACCAGAGACCGTCAGACTGGCAGATAATATCGGCCGAGAGCTCAGTCAACCGAGGGAGACGGTAAAGAGAGGAAGTAGTGCAGCCTCTCAGCGCAACACGTGTGATCAACTAGGATAGTCGAATCGCGAGTTTTCGGAACAGTTTGATGTGCGCGGGATTTCATTCAAACTGGTTCAGGGGAAGAACGACTCGGGGAGGAAGATCTTGTTTTGGTTAGCGGGCGTACTAAATCAGTTTGTTTGGAGACACGGAGGGAAGAGGAAATAGGGCGTACGTTCGCCGCAGACGAACTGAGCGCGTATGTTAGAACTCCGACGGCGGAGGAAGTGATTTGTGGGAGGTTTGTAAGCGGCACCTTTGATCTTCACGGCTGTTATTCATCGTGTTTTATTAGAAGGCTTCCATCGATTTGTGACTATCGTGTGCTTTTCCACTCTTTTTTTATATCTTGTAACTAGGTATTTCAAGTTGGACTTAAGGCCTTTGCTTGAATGTGGAAAATTTATATCAACTAACCTTTCTTTATTTTTATGAAAGGCGCCACAAATGGAAGATAACTATGTTCGACTTAAATATCCCCCTTTATTTTTGAGCGTGTTTTATTTGACAGTCGGTGGGCGGTTGGAATTGTGCGGTTATTCACCCGATGGGGGCTGTCAGGTATCCCCCCCATATTCCTAAGAAACCTTCCCATTTTAGTGGCAGTTTAAATAGCTCGGCATAAGAGTGTGTCCTTCCTGATAAAAAAAAACCCTTCCCGCGGAGAAGAACCGGGCCTACCCCCTAAGAGTTGGGCAACCCTCGTGGTACCGTGTGTGTGTGTGTGTGTGTGTATGTGAGTGTGTGACATCTTGGTTTGTGCATGAAGCAGCTACGGGAGCTACCTCGTCGAGCGATCTACCCTGAGTTGAGCCTTCATGACTACACGCACATGGCTAATCTAGCCAAGTGGTGGAAGACCAAGTTCCTCAACGGATACAAGCAGTTCACAGGTAAACGAGGCTCACATTAGCTAGCCTTTGTCATGTGGGTACGGGGGCTAAGTAACGTTTTTATAGGCAGGGCATTTTAGACAATTATACAAGCTTATTTTCTTGGCGATCAAGATGTTTCGCTGTCAAATTATGAGAAATTTCATGTTTTATAGCACTGATATACACAACAAGATTCTGAAGTTTCCGATTATAACAAAACCAACGTGATTAAAACATTCTAACGCTTTAAAAAATTCTTAGAAAACTCACCTAATTGGTCTTTTTTTAAGCATGGGTTCGATAGATAATTAATATAATTTTTTATTTAATCACACATGAAAGGTTAGGTTAGCTCGATTGATTTTTTTTTTAGTGAAAGCATTATTAATATTGTGCATAAAAAATATTATCACGCGCCATAATATTTCCTACGGAGTTTAGATAGGCTAGCCTATGTGACGATCTGATTCAGGTTGTTTCGTTGGAGGACGTTCAAAGTTTTTTTAAATAAAGAAAATAAAACAAAACTAAATCATTTACACTTACTTAAAAAATAAATTGTAGTACGTTTAGGCTCTTAATACGTATTAATAAATACGTAAAAAAGCACCATTGGGCTCAGGGCCGGCCTTAAGCAGGGGCGAACGGGGAAACCACCCCTGGCCCCCTGCTAAGAGGGGCCCCGTGCTTTAGGTTAGAAAAAAAAAGTTTACATCGAAAAAATATAAATGATAATTTTTGTATCTGCTCTTCACCAGCTCCATACCGACTCTCTACCCTACGGCTTTGTCGCTGTCATCGGATTGCCTTGCGTGCTTTTAACCATGAGGAACCTCACATCAGTAAACAATGTATAGGGGCCCCACTCACAGGATTTGCCCAGGGCCCCACAACTGCTAGGGCCGTCCCTGATTGAGCTATAATCTAAGGTGTCTTAACTGTTCTACGAAATCATCTTCTGAAAATTGAAAAAATGATGCTTGTACACGAGAATCGAACCCGGGACCTTTGACTTAGTAGGCCAATGCTCTTAACCACTGAGCTATCCAGGAGTCTCGTCCCGTGCTCAGGGTCATTCTTCTATTACTAAGCCAAAGTTCCCGGGTTCGACTCCCGTGTTCAGGTGTCATTTTTCAATTTTCAGAACATGATATCTAGATGGAGTAATCCTCACTAAAAGCATAAATAATAGCTTTGGCTATTTGATTCTGTTCTACAAAAGTTTCGTTAACACTTTGTTCCGCGGCGCATCTTTACCTCATAATATAGCGGAACGTTACCCGGTCAATTAGATGCGTTTTAGATTTGTATTTTTACAATTTGGAAATTTTTGACAAGGTTTGTTTTGTTTTAATCGAAAACTTCAGAATATTGTGTGTATAGATGCTAGAAAACATTATATTTCTAATAATTTCACACTGAAAGAAAAAATTAAAAAATAACACCACCCTCGCTTCATACTATCTTCATGTTATTTTATAGGTATTGAGAATATTGTCAAGAGTGACAGAAGAACAGCACATGACCTGGCGTATGAACACGTGAAAGTAGATTTAGTATGTTTACTATCTGACCTGACCCTTCCAATGTAAATTGTAGCTTAGAACCAGCTTTTCTTGCCCCCTAACGCCACTTTGTTTACTCCGTGTCTCACAGATGAGTGCGCCTTGTCGAACATATTGTGCTCCTCCGGTCTGATCTCGAGGTAGACTGATAGACTCGTGTCTGGCTGGGTGTTATCTCGCAGATAAAGTAGGCTCGTGGTAGGTTTTTACCTGGATAACAATTCAAAAATCATATGTTTAGGTTTTGGGTTGCCAATACTTCTAAAAGATCACTGTTTTGTTATAAATGTAAAGTTTTTTAATTACCTGTTATATTTTACATTAAAAAAAATTAAACTTAAGTTTTCTCACACTATTTCATTACTTTTTAACAATTTCCTTTTACCCAATCTGAAACAATATTTTAAATATAATTAATAATACTTATTCTTCCTTTTGGAATGTTATATATGATGTGTAATATAGTGCATGCATTAATACCTTTTAATACAGGCATCGTATTTACTTGGAAAAGAAAAAAATACTTGCAATTTTTTTATAGTTATATTAAATTATTTTATGATTATTTTATCGTATTTCGAAATATTTAACTGAATAAAATATTTGTATCCACTGCGTGAGTGCATCATTGTAAAGAACTTGTTTCCGTCATGTTCAACCACATGGTTTTAATTCATCGGTTGTCATTTTGAAGCTATTTTAGTTAGACCATTTGTGAAATTGCTGTGAATAATAATTTTTTCAAGGGAAATAAAACGATAAATAAGCTTTGTGCCCGACCTCAAATAAATATATACATAGTATTGGCCTAAATTACTGTGGTTAACTATCACATTCATATATTACCGTATGTTTTCATTACAGTTATCCAAAGTGATAGATGTCAGCTGTTGGCCTAGGGATGGATATGTAAGGGACTATTTCTAGTAACATTTTAGCTGTCATCCAAGTAAACTAAGGTCTTGAATGTATTATACTTGACACACCACGCACTCCCAAATGATTTGGGGATTCATTTTTAGAGGTAAACTCTGTCCAGTGACCTGGAAAACAGAGAGAAGGCAGGGAATTCGATCAAATATCTGAAATTTTCACATATTCACTAAAATAATACGAAACTTTCATCTACAATAGTCGAAATATCATTTTTCTTCCAGTTAATACCCATCACAAATTTCTTTTAGCACAGTTATACCACTTGAGCACTTACTAATCTCAATTCTCAAGGTCAAAGTGTTATTTTCATGACGTCTCTCCTCCACCCCTCTACCCTGCAATTTCATGACGTCTCTCCTCCACCCCTCTACCCTGCATCTTGAGCGAAAATTGAATCATGGTTATGCGCATGTGCGAGAATTAGATTGCGTTATTGAAAAAAGAAACTAAAAAAGAATGTCTCACAATTATTTTAAACTGTACTGGTGTAAGGTGATCTTATAAATGCTCAATATGATCTCACTGAAATCTAACTAGGATATTACTACCCAATAGCTCATTGATTTAGGCTGAAAACCTCTTTTAACACCTTCACAGAGGGACAAACATTCAGAATGTGTATGTGTTTAAAACATTATTACATTAAATTGCGATCTAAATAAAATAATGTATGTAATATATAGTGACTGGAAAAGTTGGGAATTGGCTCTGGAAAACCTGGAGAAGTCAGGGAATTTTAAAATATGGTTTTGCTTGACACCCTGCCTGTAAGGTAACAGTGTTATCTTGACGCATTACACCATGACCTTGCCTTTCAAGCTACTCCAGACTGTTATCGCGCAAGGTAACCGGCTCCTCCGAGCTTAGGAGTCCCGGATTTGATTCCCTGCTGATACCCTAGGTATTTTTTCCCCTAAGGGGAATAATCGCAACGGTTACAAGGGCTAGGTTAGTTATACCTATGTTAGGTTTAAGTGTTTCCACTGGTTCCACACCCTCATACTATCATCCCATCGTGGTTACGACGTGCAGACAACCAACCTCCTATGATGTACCCTGGGCAACGTTCTGTGCCAACAGTGCGGCTAATAATCTACACATAAGGGGACCGAACTGAATGTAACGTCCCTTCCGGTCATATATGCCATAGAAAAAAGTGCAAAGTAAGCTTGATACTTTTCAGAGTAAAAGAAAGAGACAGGTCTCTTTAACGTTCACTTTATGACACGACAGTATCAGTACAGCTAACTTAAGACTAGGACAGACACAACATCCAGTCCCCCGGCCGTTAACTCATCACTGTGAAAGAGTAAACCCACATTTCATCAATGATACATTTCTCAACAATGCCAGTAATCGAACTTAGGATCCGTAGGGTTCGGCCAGACTGGGCGAGCGAGCGCGTGCGCTTGAAAGATATAACTGGTTCTTTTTTTCAAGCGCGCGTGCTCAATACGGTACAGTCTAGTTTACAGGCGCTAGGTAATATTATTGTATAGGTATGGTTTATGATCTTACAAATTAAATTAGGCCATTAGTAGCAAGTGTGCTAAACCTATCGATAGTAATAAAAATGGCAAAATGATAAGTTTTTCTAGCACTCAATGAACCACCATACAATAATATTGCTTAGCGCCTAAACTAGACAGATATATATATAACTGATATGTTAAAATACTTCAATATTATCAAAGTAGGCCTTTACAAATAAGAATCACCACTAGCGCAGAGAGAGGATGAGAAAACCACAACAATAAATCACTTGTTAAAAACCACCCTCAGTTCACTGATCCAAGATTCGGAGCCTCCTCGTCAACAACTAACGAGAGCTATCTGCTAATCACGCGCTTGCCAGTCTGGCCACCCAGTCGCTTGCGCACTCGCACGCTTGTCAGTCTGGCCGAATCCCTAAATGTGCGATGGAAGGGGACGCGAGAAAAAACCCAATGTTTTTTCAGGTTTTATGGAAAATAAAGTTGTTCTGGCCAAAATAAATAAAATATTGCTCCAGTAGAAACCTAGAGTTTAATTTGCTTCACATGTTGATATCAACAGTTCCTGAATATCCGTTATGCCTTATGAGCATAGCGGTATTATTTAACAAAATTTTTAAATGAAGAGAAAAGGTTGTCATTAAATTCCAGCACACCCTTGACAGATATTCAACAACTGTTGAGGTCACCATGTGAATAAAATTAAATACGTTTGTACTGGAGCAATATTTTATTTATTTTGACCAAAAAAAGTTTTGCCATAAAAACTGCAAAAACACTGGCTTTTTCTCGAATCCCTGTCCATCCCACCTTAAGCGGATGCTAAGCTTATTCCCATATAAAAAATAAAATGTGTAAAACAATAAAATAAAATACAGTAACCCAATCGATAAAACTTAATTTTTTTTTACATATATAGCCAGTGGTACAAATATTATATTGAATATACAGGCCTAGCTGAAAAAATAGCTCCTGGACTTGAGAATTGAACCTGGGACCTTTGACTTAGTGCGACTACTCTACCACTGAGCTATGTAGGCACAAATCCTGACGTATTGGATCTTGGTCATTCTTGATTAGGCCTAGTTCAATGGTGGAGTATTTGCACGCTAACTAAAGGGTCCAGGATTCGATTCCCGTATCCAGTTTCAAATACACTATAAACACGAGGTTGTTAAGCCCTTTGCTCCAATTTTATGAAAGTTTATTTCTCCTCATACTGTAAATAAATGAATAGACCCTATATTGCTTTTGTCCAATTTTTACATTCGTAACTGAAAAATTCCCAAAATTATGAATTATCCGTATTGGAATTGGTCCTATAAGATTCGGATGGCCGAGTTTCTGATCACCTTGCTAGTGGATATATATTTTTTAAATCTCAGTTGAACTTTATAGAAAAGTAGGGAATATTTTTCCTGAGTATGATAATAGTTGAATTTGTTCTCTCTCGCGGCTTTATAATAGTTCACAGAGAAAGATATTGTAACGAAATTGAAAGATTTCACTTTGAATGGCTTGAGACGAAATTATTGTCGGTATATTTAAGTGGTCTACACTTAAAACGTTATCTCCCCGTTACTAAAATAAAACTATTTTATGTGTGAGTTTGTCAATTATCTTCCGATAACGAATCTGAAGAGGCATTACGTTTCACACGACCTTTTCCTCTACGCGCGTGAAATGCACCGCTCGTTTTATCATAATACCTTGGTCCAGGTGGGTATTTTCTCACGTTGCACGCGCATTATTTTTAAAGAGCGTATGGCTTGATTCGAACGCCCCACCTCGACGTTTTTCTCGACGATTGACGGTAGCGGCGGCAACGCTCAACATCAAAAGATGAGGAAACCTTTGACACGGCGAGCGGCTATTTACCGCGCGTTTTTGGTTGTGTCTTTGCTCTCTTGATGCTAGAAGCTTGGAAATTGATACCGATACTTTGTTTTGGGAAGTGAATTAGGAAATGTACCCGCATTTGTGAAGAGAGAGAGAGAGAAGGGGGAGAACTAGTTAAGAAAAAACACCCGGTTAGGAATCAAACCCCGGGTTCACCCGTTCTTTCAAAGCAGACCTGACGAGCTCAACACCTTAGGCAGTGTGCCCACCAATTTGGGTGACGGGGCGTATTAAAATGTTTGTTCTATATAACCTAAATATATTGTTTGTTTCATTTGGTCATTACGACTTAGTTTAGTAGAAGAGACAGTAAGGAGTGTAATAGTAGTGTGGAGAGAGGATGGAAAACAAAGTGAGAATCACTCTTTTGCATCAAGGCTGAGATTTGAACCTCTAACTATTAGATTGTGATAATTTACGATCGCTAACTACACTAGTCAACAGCCATTTTGTATCTGACATATTATACACAAATTTCTACTAAGATTGACGTGCTGAACTCAAAATATGTTATTAAAAATGTCATATCACCCAAGGTTATTTATATACGATTCACTTTGCATTATAAGTTGAAATAGAAATGTTACAGTGTTTGGCATGTCCCACTATACTGTTTTGTTTTCTTTACATAGAAACGTAACTTACTTAAATATCAAGTTCAGGATGATACAAAATAAATCGGGAAAATTAGTAAGACATATTTCAACCTTCAAGTGCTGGATACTAGGCGGGGGGGATTAAGAATAGGTGTTGAAGTACGCAAGCGCAGGCTTGCCTAGAAGTCTGTCAAAACAAAGTCAAGGTCAGGCAGTCTAGCATCAGCATCTTTTCAGAGTATATGACAGTGTGACATTTCTTTGTATTTATGTTCTTTGGAGTTCTCAGTCAGTTTAGTGAATAGTGCTATCGAAAACATGTCAACTTTGAAAGTACGTGGATGTGTAAATAGTCCAGATAACTTTTGTTATGTGATTGGTAAGTTCGCAACAAAAATTCAACAGAAAACGATTTCGAGTTTGATTGAAAAAAGGCCTATAAAATGTATTTTGGCAGTGCACTTGGGGATAAAGAGAAAGACTGGGCCCCTCATATTTTCTGTGTATCGTGCGCCGTTACACTAGCTGAGTGGTTTAAAGGAAAACGTCGTGCCCTTTGCTGTTCCATTTATTTGGCGTGAACCAAAATATCACTGTACTGACTGCTATTTTTGTATGACCAAAATATCTGGACATTCTGGCAAAAACAAACATACTATTAAGCATGCAACTGTATCCTCTGCCCTCAAGCCCGTGCCACATGGGAGAGAATTACCTGTTCCTGTACCACCTTTAAATGCAACGGACATAGAAACATCAGACAGCTAAACAGATGGAACTTTAATCGCTGAAAAGTACTGTCCTGAACGTAATGATAAAATACTACACTTGATTGAACAAGCAGAACTTTATGACTTAGTTCGTGACTTACGGTTGTCGAAACAGCAAGCAAAGCTACTTGGCTATAGACATCAACAGTGGCACCTTGTAACTCAAGGCAGAATTTTTCGAGTTTTATAGATAGAAACAAACTATTGTCTACATATTTTGAAATGCGCAATGCAGTGTGTTTATGTACATACATTAATGGTTTGATGCTGGAATACAGACTCCAACATAATCCTGAAGAGTGGCGTCTCTTCAAAGAGTCATCCAAAGCTAGTCTGAAAGCAGTGCTACTACATAATAGGAATAAAGTGCCATAAATACCCCTTGACTATGCAGCTAGAATGACAGAAACCTACGAGAGTATGATTGCGCTGCTGGAAGGAATAAAATATAAAGATGACATGTGGCAAGTTTGCAGTGATTTAAAAGTTGTTGCTCTACTTATTGGCCTACAAGGTGGCTTTATGAAGTACTGCTGTTATCTTTGCCTTTGGGATAGTCAAGATACAAGAAACCACTATTTAGTGAAAGCATGGCTGAATTGTCAAGACTTTGTAGTTGGTGAGAAAAATGCTAAACATCCGCCCTTGATTGACATTGGGAAAATCATTTTGCTTCCTCTCCATATTAAGCTTGGACTTATGAAAATGTTTGTTAAATCACTAAATAAGGAGAGCCACGGGTTCCTTCATATGAAATAAATTTTTCCTAAACTGACTGAAACTAAGTTAAAGGAGGGCATATTTATTGGCCCTCAGATTAGGAAACTTCTTAAAGAACCGATATTTGATGCCAAGTTGAATGACCTTGAATTAGCTGCATGGATGTCTTTCAAAGCTGTTACTTCTGGATTTTTAGGTAACATAAAGGATCTGAATTACATCAATTTGGTGGACAATCTTTTGGAGGACTATAGTAACTTAGGTTGTAGGATGTCCCTAGAAATTAATTTTTTACATTCCAACCTTGATTTTTTTCCTGAAAATGTGGGTTCTTTTAGCGATGAACAAGGTGAACATTTTCACCAGGACATTTTAACCATGGAACACCGGTACCAAGCAAGATGGGACCCTGCTATTATGGGAGACTGATGAAACACTGTACAAACGGAAGTCTACATTAACGTGCACTATTTTCCTAACTAAATGTGAATATACTAAGGCAATTTGAACACTTAAAGTTATTATATCAACTATTTTTAAAACTCTATATTTAATTTGCTTATATTCTATTGTTTGAAAACTTATCTTGTCATAAAATTAATTGCAATGGGCATAAAAGAGCAGTTGCCTTTATTTGGTATATTGTTATAATGTTAAATAATATAAATGTTACTATATTTAATAAACATGATGTGATAGAGAGTTTCCGACTTTTCTATCGAGTTCAGCACAAAAAAATTAGGTATAATCACTTACCCACTTGTCTGATACAGAGAAAAAGTTGTAATTTATTAAGTAGTGCTATTAGAGTGTGATATTTCACTATGATATATCACCATAACTAACCACTAGAGTGTGATATTTCCCCATAACCTACCACTATAGTGTGATATTTAACTGTCATTAACCACAATAGTGTGATATTTCGCCAACACTAACCACTATGGTGTGATATTTCATCATCATTAACCACTAGTGTGTGATATATTACCGTTATTAACCACTAGCTTGTAATATTTCACCATCAATAACCACTAGAGAGTGATATTTCATTATTACGCTACTGAAGCGTGAAAAGATGTTTCTTAAAAAGGTTCAGATCTAGGTGGAGTATTGTTTGTAAGTGGCTTACTTAACTAATCATCTATTCTGGAGCTTTGAATTCCCGCTAACTTCCCTTCCCATCAAAACACCCCCCTCCTCAAAGCTAACCACCACTTCATCCTCGATAAAAAAAAATCCCACAGTAATAAATTGATCTACGTGCGGTAATCATTAATTCAGTACTCAGAATCTTGTTTGCTTTGTGAACGCGGCATCTCTTTTTTAACATGATAGGGCGCCTTTATTATCAGGACCATTTCCAATCTAGATATAGTTACCGCAAATCTCTAGCTTAGATAGAATTGTTCAGTCGAGACATCAAGTTACCGATCACTCGTGAAGGTCCTCGATGATGTCATAAATTCAAAACACTCCCAAGCAAACTGATAAAATACAGAGGAGCAGAGAGGTCAAAACTCATCGGAACCTTTTATTTGCGTGTTTAGACTGTAGCTACATTGACAGTTTAGGTTGGCGGCTTTGAGATGGGAACTTTATCTTATTTCTCAAGCTAACTGTGAAAATACCAATACTCCTTTCTTCTTTTGCACCGAGTATTTTTTACAAGGATGAAATGTACCCGCATTTGCTTGAAAAGAGAGTAGCGAACTATTTCGCAAAAAAAAAAACTCCCTCAATACGTACACCTGAGGGCATTTTCCCCCCTAAATGGTTTTTCACTTTCTCCACGCAGATGCAGGTACAGTTCTTCTCATATGTAACCTCCCTCATAATTTGTTTATTTGGGTATTTCGTATTCTCATTTATTTTTTTGGTCATGAATATTTATGTATAGATCAGGGGCTTCCAACATAGAAGTATACTCCATTCACGGTAGCAATTACTCTCTGAAAGGTCTTTTTTCCTACCAATATCCTACTATATAATAGCTTTCTGTTAGGGAAAAAGGCCTTTCAGAAAACAATTCCTATGGTGAACAGACTTTAAGTGCATGAGGGCCACAATTGAATTATTGAGACTAGTGGCGGGCCGCGTCATAATACAGGTGTCCACCGACCTGGAAAACGGGGAAAAGTCAGGTAGGCCTAATTTTGTTAAATTTTTGAAATTTTCACATATTCACTAAAAAAAATCTCAAATTATATTTACAATAGTTAAAATGACATTTTTCTACCAGTTAAGGACGTTGCCTACCTGTGTTGCCGTCACGGCATGTCTTAAATAATTCTAAAAATAGTCCTACATGTGACAAAATTATGATTTTTGTATTAAAGTAGTTTTTTTGTAAACGTATTTTTGTATAAATCATTTACAACTTAGGCTATTTGGTTTAACGTCCTGTAGGAGTCTTCCTGCTAGGATGAAAGTAAAAAAAAGTCCGTGATAACGTATGTCTACCTAGAATAGGAAACAAGGAATAGATAATTTTAAAAAGCAAATCAAAGTTTTCAAGGGTCAAATAGTATAGTGGTTGTTTGAACTCGTCAGAGGAATAGGGTAAGTGTTATCAGTAGATAAAAAAGAGGCCTCACAGGACTAACTGATCATTTTATTCCCTCGCTTCCTATTGCGTACATTGGTGTATAAGCGTGATAGTGCTTCGACTGCTTAGGTGCGTCAAGTTAAGTTGCAACCCGCTTCAAAAAGTAGCTTTGATTTCTCCAACGTTGTTAATACACACCACAATATATAATAACACAGTTGAACATATTAATCTTAATTCTCAAGGTCATCATGGTATCATGCCTCTACCACTCGTCTTTAGCTTTAAAACTATTTGTGCAAGGCGATGTTTTAATGTTTCAATATGATCGCTCTACCCAATAGCCCATCACTTTAGAGTAGGCCTATCAAAATTTCAGAATGTGAGGTGTGTGTCTGAAAATATGTTTGCATCAAATTGCAATCTTAATAAAACAATTATTTTTAATATAGTGATTGGAAAAGTTTGAAATTGTATCTGGAAACCATGAAAAAATCGAGAATTTTAAAATATGGTTTGGCTGGACACCCTGCAATAGAATAAGGAGTGAAAGGAAATAGGACTCAAGTGGGTACGCAAGATATTATAAAACTAGAGCGCAATCAAGTTTATAACTGAATGAACATCAATAATTGAAGCTATCATGCCATTTTTCCACGCAAGTCAAAACTCAGGTTCTCGAAAAGATCCATTTTACTACAGTAAAGTACTTTTACAAGAAACTTCGCGGGCCGCATTAAAAGACATCGCGGGCCTCCAGTTGGAAACCCATGGTATAGATTATGAAAAACTCGGGAAATATGGTTTACATAATTAATTAGACTCCCTGATACATTTCTTTAGGGCCTAGTAGGATTCTGGTGGCAAGAAATGTTTAGAAAATACTAATGGTAAGATTTTTCTAGGAATAACAGAAGTTAGTTTTTAAAGTTACTTAGAACAATTTTAATATGTTCATACATCAAGTAATGTTATCTGCAGCTGTCACTTTTGATAGAAATACCTATAAAATATCATAAATATTTTAAAGCAATGTTATCAATGTTGGCCACAAAGAAATATTTTTATATTTTCTCAACTGTTCTTACAACCAAAATCAGGCTATAGTTTTTACGGTCAACATTGCTAAAATTTTACAGTATTGTTTATTAGTCAAGGTGTCTGCAATCCGGGGAAATCCAGAAAAACTTAAATTAGCCGGAAATTTGAAGTGGTTGGGGAAAACCGGGAATAATTCGGGAATTTTGTAAATTACAAAAAAAAAAAAAACACAAAAAAAACCGTAAAATTGTTGTTTTACTCAAAATAAGAAATATAATAATCATAAAACCATCTAAAGCAGGGCGAAATTTATCTACATCAAAATAAATTGTTCCAGAGTGCTGACTTATTTTAAAAACTCATCACCAGCTATATATCACTTGTAGCTGTGTAATTTGTGTTTTAATTTTCTAATTCTTAGTAGACTATGTTAATTCAAATAAAAAATATTTAAATTTTAAAACATGATTCATGAAAAAAAAAATACTAAAAAAATATGGAGGGTGTGACATAATTTTGAGTCGGGAATTTTAGAAAATGACCAGAGAAAATCAGGGAAAAAGTTGGTAATTGTATTGGTAAAGTTGAGTAGCCACCATGTATGATTATATCTACCAAAAGTTACAACTTCAGATCACATGACTTGACGTGTAAATTAATATATTTCTGTAACATTTGCAAAAGTCGGATAATGTTGTTCCCCACCAGAATTATATCACATGTAACGGCCCTTATTTGTGACAACAAGATCGATTACATTAAAATTGAGTTCAACTGAATATTATGAAATGATGTTTTTACGTTCGATCATATTATTGCGAAAAGGTAATGAATATAATTATTACAGTAAAAATATGTTTCTTTAATCATCAAATTAATAAAAACGATACGATTTCTCATTCTTTGTTTAGACATTTGTTGATTTGGCAACGTCGGAAAGATTGGTATTTGGCTTTTTCTTCCTCCCCCAGTTTCTACGAACAATTTAGGCCTGGTCTCCATCTGTGAGGGTCTGTCCTTGCTACGAATCCCCCCTCCCTCCTTGTCCAATAAGCCTCTAAAAGTGCCGCTCTCTAACAAGCATACAAGGCGCTGTAAGCCTCCCTTCAAGTTTTACAAGCCACTTCTCCCAAACTGGAAGTGATGAAAACCTTGGAGAATGTCTTCCACAGCCAACTCCTCTCATTTGCTGAACTTCCCTCAACAGAAAGACTTACTTATTACTTATCATTTAGTAGTGATGGCCAACACTGTTTGGAATAGTTCATTTATCATGCTCAGTCAATCGCGAACGATCGTCTACTTGTAGTTCAGTCGTTTGTAACATCCTACATCTTGTAGTTCAGTCGTTCGTGACATCCTACAGTTTGTAGTTCAGTCGTTCGTGACATTCTACATCTTGTAGTTCAGTCGTTCGGGACATCCTACAGCTTGTAGTTCAGTCATTCCTAACATTCTACATCTTGTAGTTCAGTCGTTCGTGACATTCTAAAGCTTATAGTTCAGTCATTCGTGACATCCTACAGCTTATAGTTCAGTCGTTCGTGACATCCTACAGCTTATAGTTCAGTCGTTCGTGACATTCTACAGCTTGTAGTTCCGTCTTCAGCGACGACCTAAGGTTTATAGCTCTGTCGTTCTCAGTGGTGGCTTGCAGCCCACTAAGTAGGTGAGGGGTTGGCCTTGGCGAGGCGACACATTACTCTAGTTAGAGTCTAGTGCGTGAAGACATCACACATTGTGGTGGAAGGGAATTTGTTATCAAATACTTAAGCCAACGTTAAGATTATTTTAGGTCTTATTATTGATATACTGAAAAGGTAAAATAAAATCCCAACACATTCTGGCAATAGATATCTCATGGTAAGGGGATGTATTCATTAAGGCTCTGATTATAATATTAAAGTATTAACATATCTCTTCCACAGCAGACCTGACTTTAGTAACACATTCAACCACCAAGCGCTGTGATTGATACTTGAGTGTGAGGAGAGAACTGAAATCGCTGTCATTGTTATATTGGAACTTATTTGGTAAAGTTTCTGGTGTTGAGCTCAAGTCTTTGGGAGAAATTAAACTGAAGTGGAAACGTGAAAACATGGGGTATCTCGAGTGCATTCAATCCTGGCATTTTTCTCGGAAAATTTGTCCAAGTATCTCGGTATGATAAATAATAAGCCATCTCTACGGTAGTTTTTTTTTAATAGAAGGCTATATTATGTGTGTCTAAACGAATACAAAGTGAAGTAGCAAGCCGAGTTGTTGGGCCAGTGTCGCGCGACTGCGCACAACAATACCGTCTCAGTAATAATTGCCGACACACAACAGCTTGGGTCCCAACTTCGTCAGCGAGTCACGAACAAACAGCGTTGCCAACTGTACGATCTGGATACTTCTACTATACAGTATACTATCGGTGTATATTTATTTTTCCATCACCTGTTCGATATAATATATAATTACGTTAATGTGGTAGGAACGAGGAAGATAGTAATGAGGAAATGTACTCAAATTTGCGTGAAGGGAGAGTGGGAAACCCAACAAATTCAAGTCTAGAACCACCTTTATTTTAACCCTACTGAGGTTTGAACCTCTATCTTCCCGTCATCAGAAATCCAGCCAATTCCCAGAGTGGCGCCTAACACCATGTGACCACCAAAGTGGGTCTGCGAACCTATCCGTTATTATCGTCCCTTGTTTATAGAGCTTTTTTTTTTTTAATATTTAGCCCGAGAAACAAAAGTAGTATCCTGCCGGGTAAAATACTATCCGTTTCAGGTCCGTGAACTATCGCTTGAGCCTAGAGATTNTTTTTTTTTTTTAATATTTAGCCCGAGAAACAAAAGTAGTATCCTGCCGGGTAAAATACTATCCGTTTCAGGTCCGTGAACTATCGCTTGAGCCTAGAGATTTGGCAACCGTGGGAACAAATCTAGCCTCAGTTCCTCTACTTTTTTCCCTGCACTCATCACGTAGTTTTCTTCTTTTTCTCCTTTCGTTCTTTTAGTATTTCTGTTTCTTTTTTAATAAATATTATTTTGTTCATGTTTCTCTTCCTTTCCTGTACTTGGGGGTTATGAAAGATTATTCGTTGTAAGACAGCTACAGAACGGTTTTATAATTGTAAAATCTCCCGTGACGGTCCATGCCGGCGCTCGACGAGTTTGGAAAGAGAACGCCGCATCGACTTCGGCTTTACTCGGCTCATACAGTTCGGACTTGTTCGGATCCCTTTGCGGCTGGCAGCTTGGGGGCTCTTTCATCTTTGCTGCATTCCATTCACGATTGAAGTTACCGTGTGAAGAAAGAAAGGATAGCGTCTACGATATCTCTTTTTCCTCTCTTGCTAGCTTCACCGCGAGGCAGAATCAGAACATTTGATTAACTACGGCATGTACATTTTCTTGTAGGCCTACGTGACAAGAAACTTGCAATGGTTTTATCAGATTCCACGACGGATATAAAATGCGGCTTTTAGTATTTAGGGCCTATACTAAATATCAAAGTCGCAAAGAAAAAAAAAGAAAAGGAAAAGGATTCTTGAAAAATAAATTAATGGGCTGGTAGGTTAAATAACTTTTGAAGGCTATAGTGTTGATAGCCCTGATCAATTAAAGACGAAACAATTATTTTTGGGATTTTATTGTTGGGGAATATTGTTTTTTATCTACATGCTTGTTCAACACACGCATTATATTAAAATAAATGGTACGGTACAGCGCACATACTTTATATTTTATCTTCATATAGGCCTATAAACAATTATATACTAAAAACTGGTAGGATTTGAGAAACTAAATCATATATACTCTGTTGTACAAGCAAGAAAATGGAATAATATACATTTTTACAGAAACATCGAGAAAAGAGGAACATTTCTGGTTCAACAAAGAGCATAACAATAAATTTCAATTATTGTCAAAGAGCTCCATAAAAATGATCTAGGCCTATTTGACTATGGCTCAGAAACTATTAGTTTATAGTCGACCTCGGTGATCTTTGGGTAAAGTGCTCGTCTCAGGACCTCATGCTCGTGGGTTCTAACCCAGCCAGGATCGATGGATTTTTCTTGAACGACAAAAATCCGTAGCACAACTTCCTTCGGAGAGAAAGTAAAGCCGTCGGTCTCATGTCGCTTGTGGCATGTAAAAGAACCCTGGAAGACATGTGAAAATAAATTTCCCAGGAAAATTGGTAGGTTCGTGTGCTGATATAATCATTCGTTTCAGAAAGTGCATGTTTAAGTAGGCCTGCCTCAAATAAATAAAGAAATAAAAATATTGTTTTTATAAAAATATATTTCAAATAAAAGATTTTTAATTTTAAATAGTAGGCTACTACAACGTTTCAATGATAAGTACGGTTATCTCAAATAGTTGCGGAGATCTGATCATGATTGGAACATTTCGCTTCTCTAAAGCTCTCTTAATGTCATTTTCATGGGAAAACTAAAATAATTTTAGTTGCACTTTTGTTTGTAATGTTAAACAATACCTGGATATAAAATGTATTCATAATAATTGCTAAAACAGATTTGGAGAAAATCAATTTTCTTTCTTTTTGTCCTTTAGTAATATTAGGGTTAAATACCTACCTATATAATTCCGAAAATTCCTCGGGGGCAGCTCAAGAAAAACCCTAGCTATCTAATTTAAGTCTGACCGGTAAAATTGTTTCGATTCTAGGCCGAGTCACAGACACAAGGCATCACAAAAACCACTTTTTATGTTGCATGGAGTCATGAAACGTAGACATTCATCAAAATATCGCGTTCATTTTTTTTTCTTAATAACAATATTTATTTCTACGAAGGGTCGAGAGAAAGTAAAAATGGCCATATAGTGCCAAACTGAAAGCCTAAGCTTGCCATATCTAGCGCGAACATACAGAACCCGAAAGTATTATAAATAACGTATTTCTGTATTCCTCGCATCGATAAGCGCCAATCTCATCTAGTATTATGGTTTCCAGGGGGTCGTAGTTCGAGTCCCGGACCAGTGGGCTGAAGGTAGTATGGTGTCCCAAACTATTTTCCGCTCTCCTCCCATGAAAATTCAGACACATTTCCTCTAAATTTTACCTTTCTCATCCCCGTTTAGCTAGAAATATGACGTAGAAATTGAGGTTCGAATCTCGGTTGGGTGTACTGAGGGTGGTTTCTCCAAAATTGTTTTACACGCAAATGAGGGTACACTTTATATTAATATAACCTTCCATAACCCTAATACCATAATCGTAGTTAATACATCAGCGTATAACCCGAAAGGTTAGTAATTATTAATAATGTAATAATAATAATGATAATAACAATAGAGTAAATATGCGGAAGAGTAGAAAGACTATTCACAAACTAAAGACGGTGTCGTCTGCCTAATACCTAGGGAGATACGATCCAACTTTCATAGGAAGGACCTTTTTGGAAAAAACAAGAACTTTTTATGTGGTCAACATTAATATCATTTGACTATTTTACTAGAGTGATTTTATAGGTACCGGTATAAAAACTTATTTAGCAAAGCTGCACATCACATTACCAGACGTATCAATACGTGAAAACTTTTCTATCTGTCAGATAAGGTTCTTTCTATGAAAATTGGCTCGTATCTTTTCATTAATTTACTTCTTTTTAAAGCGTCTGAACATGACAATACTAGACTGATTTTCATAGGAATCCCGTTATTTTAAAACTAGAAACCAATTTTTCTACAATGACATAAATAAAAATATTAGAATATTGTATTTACATTATTGGTCCGTTTAATCAATAGAGAAAAACTATTTTACAAAGATCATAAGGAAGTATTGTTGGAAGCTTTGAATAACTTTTTAGATGAACCTTTACAATTATAATCAAATAAGACATTATATTTATAAAATGTCAAATTTTAGTGACTGAATAAATGTTGATGTTCGAAAGTTTGGTCTATATTGTAGAATTTCTTTTGTACACCCCTGGTGTTTCTCGAGAAGGGCTAAAGCATTGTGTTGGGATGTTTTTGTGTGTAAAGATACTCTCCCTTCATTCCCCCACTGCTAGCGACATCTGCGAGGAAAGGAAGGAGAGGCCTCGTGTGGAAGGTTGGGTGTCCTAGTAGGTGGGCGCTAAAAATATTGCCTACCTCTCCTCCCCGCCCCCAATCACAGCACCAGCCAGGCCACAGCGTCTTGTCGAAGAGTGCTAGACAGGGCGCATCCAAACACCGCAAGGGCTCACTGACCTTGCTACGAGGTACCGGTTGCGTGAGTGAGAGACACTTCCAAAATTAGGTCACAACTGGAGTAGGAGCGTTTAATATACATTCCATATACCCTGAAACGCAACAGTCTCGCCTTGATGGATTAACACCAGTCGTCGGCAACCGAATGATTTTATTTGAACCACTAAAGATTTAGCAAAAAAAATAAAATCATATGTATACATTGGTTGATTTCTAAAATTTTAGGTACCGGAATGCACTACCAGGCCCCTTCCCAGATT
>CABFWB010005491.1:34157-44267 GCA_902151455.1 Timema bartmani | reverse complement strand
TTACGGACTTGTTGACCAATATTTCTTACGGACTTGTTGACCTACATTTATTACGGACTTGTTGACCAATATTTCTTATGAACTTGTTGACCTACATTTCTTATGGACTTGACCAACATTAATGTGGAAAACGCTAAGTCTGCGCTCCTTACATGCTTTGTTTATTCCTTGGATTCCTTTTTATTTCAATGTGGCTATTTATTCTCCATTTCCAAGATTTTTATTACAAAAAAATGACTTTTTCTTCCATTATGCGTTAATCACTCCGAACCGGTTAGAAACAATAATATTAAACAACACTTTGATTTCCTCCATATAAATAAACAGTTAATTAATAAACACACATAATCGACAAAGACGGTTGAATTTAAGATGTCAAAATATTTTAATAAACTAAAGTTTGTATTGAATTTTTTATTCAATATATGTATGTTTAATATATTTTTTAAAATGATTTTTAGCGTTTTAATTGAAAATGATGAAATTATTTTATTTTACCGACATGCACTTGGGCTAAGTAGTTTCTGCATAATTTTAATTTAAAAGTTCAAATTATATATAAAGATTGAATATTAATACAGTATATTAACAAATACATATCACTTAAGCGAAAGGGAGGGAGGGAAGAAGTGATTTAGACAAACGAAATATAAAAATCGTCTGAAAAAGACGATTAGCGAGAGTGACCTGAGAACTTTAGAATTCTAAAGTTCTATGACCATTGATCATACTAAGAATACAAAAACATTTTCTTTTAGGAAATTTTATACGCTTTAATTTATCCTCAGTTCATTTTTGGAATAAAATGTATAGTTTTCAATATATTGATGATTTTCACTCCGGATACCAATTAGTTTCGCCATTTTTTCAATATGGCGGCTTATCAGGTGAGCAACATTGGTAGACTTTAGTCCATCGTTTTTAACAGACTTTTTCATATAAAATCAGTTTATAACAATTATTTTGCAATTAGTTCTAGGTTGAGCTAAAATTAATGCTAGATTGACTGGACTATAAGACTTTCTATTGAATCCACACCCTCATACTTTATCACCATCGCGTTCTATCATTGGAACATGGAAAGAGCCGCCACAGAAATAATGTACATTTTCTATTTTTTTTTAACACTACGTCTTACTACCCGTTCAGGCTATAACTATGCTTATGTACTACTCATGCTGATAAACCATTTTGTAAAACCCACTCTCAGTACAACCAACCGAGATTCGAACCCGATATCTCCGTCATCAGCATTCTAGTTTATAGCGAGAGTAGCGCGTCAGACCATGCGGCCATGCGGCCATGCGGGTCAATTAGTGCATTCGGGCGTCCCCTCGCCGAAGGTACAGTACATTAGTAATTAGTAGCCTACCGGCTAATCTTCTCACAAACTGAGCTACGAGTGATGTAGCCAAGAAACCCATATATATAGGCCTATATATAGGAATATATTTTAGAGAAGTGGTAATCAACCATTATTGTTTATGTACCCCCAGATATAATTTTTCTTCGAATTTGTACCCTCAAAGTTGTTGGTGCATTCTATATTCTGTAATCTACATCTAAAATAAATAAACAAGCTATATAAAAAATAACGTATTAAGTATTAAGTTTAAATGAGAAATATTTGTAGAGATTCATATTTTAAATTTACGTAGGTACCTCCTACTATGTCTTTGTGTACCCTGAACGCCCCTGCCCTAGACCACGTGATAACAGGCGTGGGTACACACATGTTGAGTTGGGCCGCTTACCCACGGGACGAAACAATTAGTTTGGAACAGATTTATTCACACAACTGCCTCGAAAAAATGCTCGATGCTGTAAGATATCAACATCAGACAAAACAAGAAATAATTCATGTAACAAAACAAAAATTTCCTACCTAATATTTTCTATCTTATAAATAAAACAAGAATTTTACCTGACAATTTCATTTATTTTCCACTTATATTCCACAGATTGGTATAAATGTTTCTATTGTGGTACTCCTGTTTTAGATCACGATGATGCTGTACATGATAAATTATCATTTAACCGTCTATTTCAGTCTCTTCTGTCATGTTAAATATACTCAAAACAAACTCAAGGCTATGGTGAACTGCAGGACTCTTCGCAAACGTTGATAACGTGAGTAGATTGCGCATGCGCAGTTAGTTGGTTCTTCAAACATGTCCATCGAACATTATTCAGCCGGACTTCGTCAGACAGTGACTAGATGTTTGAGAAGTAATTTTTTTTTTCCAAAGAAAGTTTTGGTCTGTGGGGATACTCTATTTTAAAAATCCTATTTATTATTTCTGTTGTCAACATCCCTTTTTATCAACTAATACAAAGAATACAGCGATGAATAAGGTACCAGTGGATAGGATTTTTTTTACCGACTTCTGACGTAGCATACTCAGTTTACGTTAAAACACATTGTTTAAAATTTTTAAGTTAAAAGAAAAATCAAACAATTTTTTTTTGTATCAATTACCGAAAATAAACTCTCTTTGTTATTTTGTGTATACACACTTCGCTGAGTATTTAATTTCAACAACCCAACAAAAGACTAAGTTTTTTTTAGGGGCTGGAGGAAGGTTGAATGTGCGAAAGTTTCGAAAGGGCTTACTGATATTATAAATTTCTTTGTCGAACAGTTTTTCTTGTTCGTTGAATAAATGGTTTTGCTCAATGATGATTTGAAACGCGATGAGCATTAGTAATTAGATAAAATATATGATAACGTACTAGAAATATTTTTACAATCTTTTTTATGTTTTATTTTATTTTCATAATGAATAATAAAATGGTATATTTTCAAAAATTATGATTGATTTATTATGTTTCCAGAATAAGTTTGTAAATCTAAAAAAATATTTCATGTAGCCATACGCTTTGTGATAGAAACTAAATGACTATTTTTTTTTATAGTGACACCACCACCAATATCAGAAGTAAGATAATATGGATGTAGAAATATCTTTAAGTAAATAGGAGGAAAAGAGTATAATTAAAAGAAATGCAACAGTGTTCGCTTAAAGTACGGATTGAAAGCTAAAAAATGAAGAAAAAATAGTTAATAGCTCAAAACCGAATCGAGGACGGGACCCGTGCTTCCACTGGGGTCAAATTTGGGCAAACCCCCAGTTCAGACAGCAGCACAACTTAATCAAAGGATACGAAGTTCAAACCTACCTTGTTATTGAGCATATTGATTTTATTTATTCGAAACATAAGTTTCTTTTAGCTAGCTTGAAGCTGTATTTATTTTATTCGTCGTTTCCCTCTAACATTAAAAAATAAGTAATATTACATTTTTATAAGAAGCGTATGAAGAACACGAGAAAGAGGGAGGAACGAGAGAGAAAAGGAACAAAAAAGTATAATATTTTTTTTTTTACAAGAGTAATATAGGTTTATGGCTTCCATCTGTAAGATTACTTTAGACTTTTTGAAAGAAAGTATAACTTTTTCCCTCTCTCTCTCTCTCCTCAAGAGTTTGGGTGGTTGGAGTTAGGTTAGACTCGGGTGTGGGCAAAGGGGGTAGGGGGATTGTAGGGTGAAGAACATGCGTTTTTATTTCACTCTTTTTTGTCTTTATTTTATTTTTTAAAGAGAAGTAGTTTTTAGAGTTAAAAGCGATTGTTTCATACTTGCAAGAAATATCTTCTTTACCTTATACCTGGATGTGGTGCGTGTAGCTCATTTTAGGGGTGTCCAAGCCTTGTGACTAATACCCGCAGCGGTGGTAAAGCGGTATAAGGCGTTATACTCGCCTTGCATTTGGTCACAATCTTTAAGTGTGTATGTGTTCGGGTGAAGAAGGGTAGACAGGAGAAAAAGGTCGTGGTTCAAGTCCAGGGAAGAGGTGAAGCAGAAGTGTTTTAACATCCTCCTTGCTAACCCAGGTGTACTTCCTCTTAGCCACACTTTTAATTTTTACAGCTTAAATAGCCCCTTTACTTAAAAATAATGTTAGTAATCAACTATCACAAGATTCACTTCGGTGGCCGCGTGGTCTGGCGTGCTAATTTCGTCTTGGACTAGACTGCTGAAGACGGGGAGATCAGGGCTTGATAGTTTTCCACGGTCCCTTCACGCAAATGCGGGTACATTTCCTCTAAATATAGCCTTTCTAATCCCTAACCAATTAGTGTAATTAGTACATAGACGTATAATCTGAACAGCTAGTAAAACGCGGTGCTAAAAAAATCTATCACAATATAATTTTTACCTCGACATATTATAGAGAAATTATTGTGGCCATGATTTTCTTAACCTCGATATTTTGTTGGATATTGATGTACTTCCGAGCTAAATAAAGTGGGTCTTTCAATTCTGACTGTCCCCATCCCATGTTTGTCGGTACTTGGGCTAAGCCGATGGATTTTGTTCAAAATTGATATTTATAAGTATCTAGCAGAAGTACCCGGCATTACCCCTAGCAACGCTTTTCTTTGATTCAAAAAGACAGAAAAAACTCTTCATTTTATTTATTCCGTCCCAGTTTTTAATTAATTTAAAATATCTAATCCAAATTTTAAAATTCTGGCTTCGAGATGCACATGTTCGTGCACAGAATATACTAATTTTTAAATTTCAGTACCTCTGCTTGTGGTAAATTTCGCGCAATGCTCATGACAGACACACAAACTCTTTATTTTATTAATATAGATATAGTTATAGCTCGAGGTCAAATCGTGAATTTGATTCCAGCCCAATAACTAAGGCTAACTGATAAATGTTTATTTTAATTCAAAACTTTTCGAAAATGGCTCTACAATTTTGTCCAAATTAATATTTTAAAGATTGTTTTACGTGGCAAATAATGCATTTTTGTTCTTCTAAAAAACTTAATTAAAAGTTAGTTATGCTCAAAATTAATATCTTATGTATGTTTTATATAACTATCAAAATACATATTTTTTTACAAAGACATTACTTAAGAATAGGCCTAGTTTATTGATAAGCGATTTAAAAAATTAAAATACTGAATAATAAAATATATTTAATAATTGTGTCATACCATTTATTTGACTAGCACATTGAACTTCAAGAAACATAAAAAATAAAAATAAATAAATTATGAAATATTAATTAATTTATATATATTAATTAATTTATATATATTAATTAATTAATATGAAATAATCCCCAAGCCTAATCTATGTTTAAATAATTTTGTTATTATAATTATGTTTTTGCCGATAGTATAATTTTTGTGTGATTTAATTTTAGTTTAATTTACATAATGTTTTATTGCAAACATATTGAGCAAAATTCGTCCTAAGCTGATAAATAAAGAATCCTAAATTCGCGTTAAATATTTTTGATATTTGTAGTGTACAGAATGTTTCAAATTAATAATAAATGTGTAATTTATATGCCAACATTTTTTGTTGCGAAACGTCATAATGATTAAAACTGATTTTTTTTACTAACCCATCTTGACAAATTTTCTAAATAAAGTACCATTTTTACGACCCTTCGTGGGATATACGAATATTTTCATTATTAGGGTAGGTTTGCGGAAGGTAAAAATCAGTATGAATGTACCCGAATTTGCGTGGAAGGAGAGTAGAAATCGATTTAGGTTAAAAAATTTCCTTTCACCCAGATGGGATTTGACCCCTAACCTCTCCGTAATTGGCAAACTAGACCAGACACCTTAGCCCACGTGCTCATTATTGAAAGTAGGGATGAAACTAATTCTTCGAATCTATTGCTATTGCTACCTTCTCTCTCCAAATATTTTTTTTTGAATTACCAATTAATTGGTTTCCTATCTTTTGTTTTCGATATAGTCGTAAATTGACCTTTTTTTTCCGACCAAGCAGTAAGTTCAGTTTGAATTGCTATTGGTCCCCTTTTTGAAATTTATCTGTCTTTATTAAATTCATATCTCACGCTCTATTTTGGTATTCGATCAAGACAAGAGATACTTTCAACGCAAATATATATAAATGGTACGACACAGTCGTACATATTTTCTCAAATAATTTACTATAGTTTATGACAACATTTTCAAAAACCATTTATCAGTAAACTACTCCTTAGTAAGTCATCCTTAGAAAAACAGCCACATAATTATGAAAGGCAAAAAACTATTCAGATATACATTTGAACAAAATTTGTATAACCATTTTCTAAAAATTACAAATTAAAAAAATATGTCACTTGTAAACAACTCTCAAATGATTTTTAAAAGTATAAGAACCAACACGCAACCTTATTTAGCATACATGAATAACTATAATTATTCATTTTCATCAAATATGTTGGAGAGATTTCCCAAAAATATCAATTTAGTATATAGTGCTATTTGTCATGTCAAACACTCCATAGATTTCAATTTTAAACAAAATAATTAAAAATAGTTTCAAAATATTTTAAAATTTTAAATATAAGTTTACAGTAAAATACCTTTAATTTTAGGACTGAAATAAAATTCATTATTTGTGTTTGACGTATGATTATATAGCATCTAAATAACAAGTCTAAAATAAATCCTTTGAACCGTTTTGGTTATGGCCCCATAAAAATACAGACAAACAGATAGACTGTAAAACAAAAAATAATTGAAAGAAATAACTTTTTTGGGTCTGTGGGGCGCATAAAACGCCAAGATTTATCAGAATATATTTAAATATTAGCCTATATAGTTTCAATATTAGTTATGAAGATAGTTATTTGATTTGTTTTTATAGTATTTTAAATGTACTTATAATATATAATAGGTACTCTTAAGCTTAGTTCAATACTTTAAAAGTATAACACTTTAATTTTATTATTATATTTGCATTTATTTTTAACACAAATATTTGTTTATTTAGTATACTATTTGAAGACCTGCGTATATTAATTTTAAATTAATTAGAATGTACTTTTAACATTATATCAATAATTTCTCTATAAGAGACCATTAAAATCGTAATGCACAAAAAGGACACATTTGCGGCTTAGCGAATTAAGAAGCTCACTGCTAAGTGTAATTATCCTGGTTCTATCCCAATTTGAATTCACAACTTATGCACATGTTTACCTTGGGCCAGAGCGGGAGATGTGTGATAAGAGCACTGTCTGAGATAAAGTGTTCTTATTACTATAAGGAACGTACTTGAAAGAACGACAATTGGTTTATTGATTGATACACTTCTTAAGTCAATTAACAATACAAGTTAAGAAAGTGAGGGATGGTTTAATAAAAGGGAGTTTGTTAGATCAGAAAAAGAGCTGGATTCTAAGTCAATTAACAATATGAATTGATGTGAAGTGATGAAGAATTAATTATTCAAAGAGAAAAAAATTGTTAAGTCAGGAATTTAATCACTTATAAATACATAACTGTCTTCCTAAGAATCACCTAGAAATTGTTCAAGAGCAATTTGAATTTAAAAAATAGGTAAAACAGTAGTTGAACAAGATTCTATAAAGCAATAAAATTATAAAAAAAAAAAATTGAAAACAGAAATTGTAATTAGTTAATGACAACTGGAGTCGTTATTACAAGTGACAACTACATGCATGATCAATTTAATATAATATCGGAAATAGATAAGAGCTATTACACAATGCAAACAATTAATAAAATATAAAAAAAGTTAATCGATAGTAAGTTGGTAATTTGGCAGGTTTGTGAAACATTCACATATGATAATTGCAGAAGAAACAATCATATATGAAACATATTAAAGTTGAATTACATATGAAACATGTTAAAATTGAAATTAAAATTCATCTAATAACATAGTCCACAAAGTTAAAATAAGTGATTATATTATTATTTAGGACTTGTTATCAGGTCAAAAGGTTAAAAACTCGTGTTAACAAAAGAGAGAATTAATCACAAAATTGTTGTATTAGCAGAAGTGTCGTCCAGATCAATCAATATGGTATTGATAAGTTGGATATTATAAGTTGATTAAATATAAGAGATTGGATGTAATTAAGAAGTGTAGACGGGAAAAATACTTATAATATTACTTGAATGGTTGTGTTAAAGATACGTTCCTTAACTGTTATTTTGATTCCACTCCTTAGACATTTGTACTGCCTCTAGACTGGTTGATTGACGACATGTTTCGGCGTTAGTTACGCCATCCTCAGGTCCTCGTTGTGGGGTGGAGGTGTTGTCCTCGTTGTTAACCAATTGTCGTTCTACCAAGTACGTTCCTTATATCAATTTCATACTTTTCCTTACTACAAATTAAAATTAATTTAACTAATAAAGTGTTATATTTATCGTGCTCCATGTTTTAACAAACATCCGGGCTAAATGAATATTAACACTAACAGGATAGAGACGAGGAGGCTATAATTTAGAATAAATATAACCACATTAGCGAGAAAGTAGGGTGATAAAATAATCAAGAAAAACTAGGAATGGGTCGAATTCTATTTTTATCAAATCCTAATCTCATATCCAACCCTTACATTTTATTTTCAATCATGAATTTAGATTCTAATCCTCGAATCTTGAAAAATTTATAATTTTAGATTTTTTAGCACCGCGTCTTACTACCTGTTCAGGTTTTACGCCTGTGTACTAATTGCACTAATGGGTTATATATTAGAAAGGCTATATTTAGAGTAAGTGCACCCGCATTTGCGTGGAAAACAATTTTTTGAAAAACTACACTCAGTGCACTGGACCAGGATCAAACCCCGATCTCCCCATCTTCAACAGTCTAGTCCAACACGAGATTAGCGCGTTAGACCACGAGGCCACCGAAGCGGCCTACAGTTTTAATTAAAAAAAGGCTTTTTAAGGTTTGGTACTAATGAAAAATATTATTTTATTTGTCATGTCTATTACGTCATAAACAACAAAGAGTACACTTTTTTAGTACCTAAATTAATTCTATTAATATAATTTTGTCCTTTTTTGTTTTTCTTTCAACTACAAACGTCTATATAATTCCTTTTAACAATGGATTAAAATTGTTATATCAAGTCAAGGTCTTCATAATTTTATTCAAGATTTTTTTTTGGATATTTTTACTTATCTCTAATCCCTCGAATACCACAGGAATTGAGGGATTCGTAGAATCGAGCGTCCCATTTCTAGAAAAAAACAAACATATTCTGTAAATCCGATCGGGACTAAAGCCCGGATCTCACAATAATCGGCAATCCAACCTATTGTGAGACTGACACCTTAGACCAAGTGACCACTGGGGTGGGTCTCAAGTTAATCAAATCAGAAACTAGCTATAATTTTTTTTACATCTTTTTACACAGCTTGGTGGTCAAGAACTCAAAGGCATCAGGCTCGCAATAGACAATAAAACAAAATTCAGCATTTTCTGTGACCTGTTTGGTCTAACCGTATATTTGTTTTAATATTTTAGGGCTGAGGCAGGTAGAATTTTGAGAGAAATGTAGACAAATTTGCGTGAAGAGAGAATGGAAATATATTTAGAGAAGACGGCCCCGGGGATTTAAATCCCTACCTCCTTATTACCAACCAACCAAACCAAACAAGGTTGATGGCTTAACTCATAATGCTAACAAAGACTCACAAAGTATTAGTTTGCTAATTACTTGGTGGCCAAGGTTCGAATTTTGTTCGGGTGTATTGGGTATTGGGTTTTATACACATGATTTATCACTGATATCTTTCCATCCCTTCTCGTCACTTATGAAGACACACTTCCTCTAAATATTTCCTACCTACTCATAATAATATTTTTTACTAGAATAATTAAAAAAATTATCTAGCCGTTCTCTATTAAATACATCCTTTTTATTAAAAAATTCCTCTTCTAGTTTCCTCAAAGTGAATCATTTCATAATTCGAACAGACATGGCCTACTTAAATCCCATTGAAGGTACAACTTATATTTTCAAAAATTTCGTTGAATTCTTAAAAATTAAATTCACTGAAATAGTAGACATTATTTAAACCGGCCACTGCGATAAATAAAACTCCACAGAGACTCGGAAAAGAATTTTATAAAATGAAAACAGTCAAACGTGTCGAGAATGTGAATTTGTGGAATTCGATATCGGCTCTTTCCTCCTCACAGGGCGTATATATTATATATGTGTGTATGCATGCATTTATGTATATATATAAAGAGAAAATAGAACGAAAAAGACGAGCCCCCCCCCCCCCAAAAAAAA
>CABFWB010005491.1:21532-34032 GCA_902151455.1 Timema bartmani | reverse complement strand
CCAAAAAAAAATGGCGTAATACAAGATTCCCATTGAAAATTAACCACTCTAAATGTATCGCCGTAGAATATTAGGACTTAAGCGCCATAACAGCGAACTATGTATAAAGCCGGTAGTTTTGTTTTTTATGCGTGACATAAAAAAGTGTGTGTACTTAACCTTATTTATGACACCATGTTGGATGTTTTAAGGCTCATTATGTGGACGTTTTGATGTGTTCTTCCCCACCCTTCGCCTACTTCAAACTACTACAGTTGATATCCACGACAAGTATTAAATTCTTCATCTCATCCAAATGGTAGTTTCATTGCCCTCCTCTTCCCATCTCACCCCTCTCCCAAGCTAAGTATAAAAAGTAAAGAGTGTGACTCGTAATTTTAAAATGGTGACATTACCCGTAGCATTTCAGTTATACTTCTGGTTTATTCCAGATGGCTTGTTTTAACCGGACTGTCGGCAAAAACTTTGCTTTCGAGCTATCTGTGAAATACTCAGTGGCGAAGCGTGATGATAATTTCTGGGCAAGTCATGAACACTCATAAAGAGACACACTTAACGATGTCAAAAATGGGATTTTTATGAAGTTATTGGCAGACTACTACTACTACTATAACAAATAAATATAATATTTATTTTTTGCTACACCTTCTGTGAAATAGCTAATTTTGGTCTTGATATTTTTCCTTTTAAATGCAATTTTCGTTCAAAAGACAAAGCTTCAGTAGAATTATTTAACAAAAAGTCAACTGAATCGAAAGAGTCATTGTTAATGTCTACAGCGCCTCCCATTTTATTCTATGGTACATTCACTAAATCCCAAAACATAACTGCTTTATATATTATAATACGAAATCTAAAACAACCCAATAAAAAAAATTCAATTCACAACCACAAAAATAAACTAATCGAAACTGAAATAAACCCTTAAAACACACTATATACATATGGTTAGAACGTGACACGAGTCGGGGATAGCCGGCTTTTCTGGTCGCCTTCAGAGGCTGAGATGAACAGTTGCGCGCGCATTATTCTCCTAGCTCCCAGCAGGCCTGATCCTCTGGATGCGTTAGGCTGAAAGGTATCAGCTTAATTTGCCAAAGGGAACTGACACATTTGCTTCGCGCGCTTGCTAAAATATCACTACACTTTTAAAAAAATGACCATTTAAATTCCAATTTCACATCTGTTTTATGTAAAGGGATTTTTTCTCTCAATTTTCAAAACTTTTTGGGATAGCTGAGCTTATTCTGCTTACCCTGACGACTCGCTACTGGAAATACCAACCTTAAACTCTTAAAAATGCTGGCGTTAAATGATGTTTACATTTCGTAGAATAGTTTATAATACATAATTGATAGAATATATGCATGTCTTTTCTAACTGATTATTTATTTAGCATGACCCTACACCTTATTTGTATCACATTTGTCTATTAGATAAAAGGTCATAAGATCGAGTCCAAGTATAGTCACACTTTTTGTCAAAAGTGAAATAGGAAAGAAGCCGATTGTCCGCAATTTTAGATAAGTTTGGGTTACCCAATAAACTTATCAAGCTAAATGAGGCATAACATAGTAAACCATAATAAATGAGGTATGTTTGATACGCGTGGCAGGGTACGGTTTGGATGTCTCTTATTAGACACTTTTGAAATGCGTAATAGATTGTAGCAAGGAAATGCACTTTCCCCATTACTTTTTACTTTCTCGCTATCTACAGGTAGAGAAAGTATTGTGATCGTCAAAAAAATTTAACTCGAGATTTGTTTAAGTGTGTATGTCAAGGTAACTTTTTTTTAAACAGAAACAATAAATGATAAATTTCTTCCTCTTCTTCTTAAATCAACGATCCGAAGGTTGGTTTAAGGTGATTTATACCAATTCAGATCTGGGTATGCACTCATCCCTTCAGCTGGTTAGTGCTGCCTGCACAATCTGGTCATCCCATGTACTAGGGTAGTTCAGGAAGTGTGATGGTTTCCCGTTGCCTTCCACACTAATTTTCTTTGAGCAAGCTTGAAAGGAACTACTTATTTTACCAGTAAGTTATCATCACATACCTTCCAGGGTTCTTTTATATGTCATAACCGACATGAAACCGGCGGCTTTACTTCTCCACAAAGAAAGTTGTGCAATGGATTTTTATCGCTCAAGAAAAATCCGTCGACCACAGCTGGGTTTGAACCCACGAGCATCTAGTCCTGAGGTGAGCACATTACCCCAAGACCATGAAGATCAACAATGATAACTTTACATACATAAAAACCAAATAGAAAATTAAATTAAATATATTGGAAAATTTATTTATAAATTTAAAGTCCAGCATTCATAATGGGAGCTACTCGCTATTTTTTAAATTTGGAGGTGTTTATAAAGTCAATAAAATTCTTCGAATATCTCAAATAGTCTAAGCTAAATTTAATCTTTAATAATCACAAGTAAGAAAATTTTAATGTTGTTTGGAATTATTTGACGAAGTTGTCCTCAATAAGCATTGATACATTTAAATACAGCCTATAACGAAAGTTCAGACGGATCCATGAGCGCGTAGCCCGCGTCACAGAGGCATCACCCCGGTCCTGGGATAGCGAAATGTTTCAAACCAGTGTGCTACTTAAAGACTATATGAATTTTGAACTAGTCTAGTGTGCTAACACTTATTTGCGTTTATTGATGATTATTTGAAAATAAAAAGGATTGAATATCAAGAAATGTAAATTATATGCATATATTTTAGTAATGGCTAAACTATAACGAAGGAAAATTAATTAAATTGAAAAAGTAGGTATCTTAGACAATAATAATTTCAATAATTCAAAGTAAAAACATTGACAGCAACAGACTCATTCACAAGTTGCCCATCAAAAGTTCTTCCACGATATTTGACAAGCTTTATGGAATATAAAGGTCCAAAGAAGATCAGGGTGGCAAACCCAATGTTTACAAAGGAAGTAATACTTTCAACCATCTATCACAATACTTTTCCCTACACATGGCTTGGCTGTTAAGCAAATGTATGGAGTGGTCCTTAGAATACGCAACGTCTTCTAGATTAAAGAGTGAATCAGAGGGCACGGTTGACAGAGACAGTCAAGGGATAGACTTGCAGGATGCACAGGATGAAACAAAGGCATCGATACTTTTACCAACGTGGTCATCCTTCAACTCAGCTATACTGGAACGGCCAGGAAGGATGGCACGAGTATGCGTCCTACCATTTATACCAGCTAGCCCAACTGATCATTCAGTTCAATTAACCTTCCTTACCCAACTGGAACTTGTGAATAAACACACCTGGAAATAATTCCAAGTGTGTCTTGACTCTATATTTGGGTCTTTATATGCCAGTTCATCAACTAATCATGTACCGGGTGGATCTTCACCAGCGTAGGATTGTGCAGCCAGGCAAGTTGCACATATATTTGGTAATGATACGTGTAATTGCATCGTTCATTGATGGCACTGGCATTTCTGACTTGTGGTCAGCGCTCTATGGTGATAACACAGTCAGCCAAATCATTCCAGTGACTATCACACGTTTGGTTGATACACACATTTGCACCCTAGTTGCTTTTAAAAATTTATACTTTCAGTATTTCTCTGAAAATCATGGAAATTTGTACCTTAGCATTTATAATAAAGAATAAGAGCTACGAGCTAAATTTAACTATACTGGCACAAATGGGCATCTGAATGAAATTCACTTGACATTGAAAAAGTGGTGTAGCGAGCTACATGTAACAAAGACAAACAAATGGGGTAACACTTACCCTCTGCCCTGTTGGAATCGAACTCTGGTGATCGTGATCACCTCTCCTCAACGCACAGTTCAATAGACTAATAGAAAACGTAATACTAGAATAGACTAAACGGAGCCGTCTTTCAACAGTCTGCTCAACAAGAAAGCCGCGCCCGAGAAAAAACAACTGACGTTGACTCGGCGCGCTAGTTCCCGCTTCCACCGCCAGGGCCATTCTCGTAGCTTCTCCAGTTCTCTGGAGGAGCGGCAGAGTCCCCACTCCGTTCCTCCTTCTCCCCTTTCCCCTCCTTTCCTCCCCACTCTCTGTGGACATGGCTGAGCGTTTGGTTGCTATATATTGGGATGTTTTGCCAGCATTGTCACTCATTGGGCCATAGACTAGCAGAAGGTGAGAGCGGCAACTAAACTAAGGGTTATTTAAGCTCACAAAAATTCGCTTTCGGATAAATATGGGGGGGTTATTGTCAAAATTGTTGATTTGGGCCTACAAATTTTAAATTTACTATCATGGGGAGAGTTTGTCGGGCATCAACTTGGTTAATCTATGACCACGTTTTAAGTCTAGAATTATTGCTATGGGAACGTGCGTTTGCTCATTTGTGAACTTGTTTTCTTTTTGCCTCTAGGCGTCTGACCATGGGTCGCGTTTTACCACCACTCTGATCATGTTTGTTTGAGTTATTGTTGGGAAACATGTGTTGGTTAAATTAAGCTTGATCGCGGGTATATTACCCTTTATATATGTATGGGATACGCACACTTGATTGTTGGCGTCGTGCATTAAGCGGTTATTTGGGATATTGACCGCCTCAACTTTGTATTGTTCTTTCTGACTCTTTAGGATTATTAGTTAGACAGGGCACTTACTTCTAACTTTGTTCTATTTGCCTTATGCAGTGGGCCAACCTTTTGGTAGTTTAAGTTATTGCCATAGTTGTCGCCATAGTGACGAGCAAGTTTGATATTTATATATTTGTCTTTGAACGCTTCAGTCATAATATATATATTTGTAGCGTAGTGTCGTTTCCGAATATGATATCTTTGGGTCCATAGACTCTATATATAGTTTGTTTCTCCCTATTCGCCTATAATGTTTTGCTTTGAGCACTCTATTCAATTTATTTATTGTTTGGGAGCTTTATTCAATGTTAAAGTCCTCTTCGGTGCAAGACATTTTTAATTTGTTGTTGCTTAGTATCGAAGTCTTCCACTTTAAGCAAGATAGTCAAATTGGTGTAAGTTAAATGTTACGTTCGGTATCAATTTTCCTGACTTTGGGCATTTTGGCCAATTCTCGTATTTATGGTAAATTACGTTTGATACCAAGGGTTTGGTTAAAAAATTTGGGTTAGTGGGATATTATGTTGAATAAAAATGTTTCTGGCATAAACATTTTGGTCGATTTCACCCTTAATGTAATATGACGCTGAATAATAATAATAATAATAATAATAATAATAATAATAATAATAATAATAATAATAATAATATGTAATAATAATAATATGTAATAATAATAATATGTAATAATAATAATAATAGTAATAATAATAATAATAATAGTAATAATAATAATAATAATAATAATTTCAATTTCAATTTCCTTTATTATAGTGCCGACCAACAGTCGTAAGACCTATAACAGGCCAGCACTGAAAAGCACACAAGTACATACCCTACAATACATACATTTACATAAGAAAACATGATAGACAAAAAATGGCCAAATAATGCCATATACCGATAAACAACCACGAGACAAAAAAGTAGTTAATAATGATAAGAATAAAAAGTAACATTAAAAATAAATAACCAAATAGTGGTTAAAAGCAGTAACATTATGCAAAAAATAGATCAGAATATTGTAAACTTAAACAATGTAAACTTAAATAGTATTAAATAATATAGGCAGAACCTCTACAAGATAAATTATTGATACGGGATATCCTTAAATAACTCTCTGAGTTTAGCTTTCCTTTTATGATAAAAGTCGAATTCGACAAATCTAGAATTGGCACTATGGATACAACGACCTATAGGGCTTACCTTGTAAGAGCTATTAAGAAAAAATAATTTTTGATTACGAGAAGCCCGAGAAGGGATAAGAACGCCTACATGATCAAGGGCAAATTTGCAAGAAATTATGTTATTGAAAATATTAAAAACAAAAAGGGCATCACAATAAAGTCTACGCGAGAAGAGAGTTTGGAGCCCTAATAGGTTTCGAATTCTATCATAATCATAATAAATCCGGTTACTAAAGTATTTATCATAGCATGCAGCAACAAATTTTCTTTGAACGTTTTCTAACCTAAGAGAGTCAGTTAAGGTAATGGAATTCCAAGCAACAGTAGCATATTCTAACTTAGATCTAACCAGGGCATAATACAGACATAAAAAACAGTCCACTTTCTTAAATGATGAAGTAATAAATTTAATAAGCCCAAGTATTTTCAATGACTGGGAAATGACATGGTCAACATGATAGTGGAAATAAAGTTTGTTATCCAGGAGGACACCAAGATCATTAATACAAAGGGTGCGAACTATGTTATCACTGCCCAATTTATAAGTAAAAAAGAAAGGATTAGTTTTCCTAGTGAAAGATATAGATTTGGTCTTAGATTTATTGATAGACATTCCATTTTCCAAAGACCATTGTAGAATACCATTTACATCATTTTGTAAATCTATACAATCTGCAATTGAATTGATAGTTTTAAATAATTTTACATCATCAGCAAAGAGTAAATAACTAGAAGAGTTCAAATATTTACCAATGTCATCAATAAACACATTAAAGAGAAGAGGACCTAAATTAGACCCCTGTGGTATGCCACAGGGTGCTAAAAATGTATTTGAGCTGTGTGAATCAATTTTAATAATGAATGATCTTTCATGCAAATAACTGCTGAACCAATTTACATATGAGTGAGAAAGTCCAAAATTACCAAGTTTAGCGAGAATAATATTATGCTGACATAAGTCAAATGCCTTACTTTGGTCAAAATAAATAGCATCAACCTGACCTTGGGCAGAGACTTGAGGGGCAACATGCCCAAGAAATTCTACTAAATTAGTTACAGTAGATTTATTTTTTATAAAGCCATGTTGATTATCTGAAAATTTATTTTTAAGGTGGTAAAAAGTATGCTCATGTATGATTTTCTGGAATACTTTGGAAAAAGTGTTTAAGAGAGAAATTGGTCTATAATTACAAACATTTGTTTTTACCCCCTTTTTATAGATAGGTATGACAACAGATTGTTTCCATAATAATAATAATAATAATAATAATAATAATAATAATAATAATAATAATAATAATAATAATAATAATAATAATAAGAAGAAATAATAATAATAATAACGATAATAACAATAATAGTAATAATGTTTCTGGAATAAACATCTAGTCAATTTTACCCTTAATGAAATATGAAGTTAAATTATAATAAGGTTTCTGGTATAAACATTCTTGCCAATTTTACCTTTTATGAAATATAATTATTATAATGTCTCTGAGGTAAACATTTTAGTCAAATTTACCTTAATCAAATATGAGGTCAAATAATAATAACGTTTCTGATATAAACATTCTCGTCAACTTCACGTGTAATGAAATATCTTGTTGAGTATTTATAATGTTCGTAACTTGGTCATTCAAGTCGAGTTTGTAAAAAACAAATATATTAATATAGTCATTTATAATTAGGACGGTAGAGTCCATTACTGAGGCTTTATGATTTGTACTAAGTCTCTGACTCTAAAGAGGAAGAACTGAAACCAACATTTTGAATGTAATGGCAATACATGAGGATGATAGAAAGTTTGTTGCTGTTCTTGAGATCTGTCAGGACTGCTAATTGGGACGTGCATCTTTCCTCGCTAGCAGACTTCGTAAAATACTTCTTTGCATTAGACTTGACAAACTATGGAGGAATGATCGCTTGGTACCTTGCTGACATGACAGGTCTGTAAGAATCTGATCCTGATATTTGGCACGAGTTTGAATAAAAGGGGAATTGGGTAGTAAATAAGTCAAAACTACCCCTTTATGCTCTAGACTCTGAGGCCCTAGAGCATCAAAACATAGCAATGAAAATCGTGGGAGGACTGGTTGGAATAACAAAACAACCCAGTGCTCTGGCTCGTTTTTTCTTAACAGCACCTGAGCTCCAAAGGGTATCAATACAAATACTGAGAATGTCAGGTAGTTCATCCCAACTGGGAATTATGAAGCACCATCTTATTAATGAAACAGCAGCTAAAGCCCAAGATGCAACTATTTTAATACTACATGATGAACTGGAGTGTAATGGAAATACTTTTAAATATGAGGGTCCCGAGTTCATAAACAGCAAAAAAATCTATATTCAGCGACACAATACCAGCGGATGTTAGCCGAATCGAAACATTAAGCACGAAATTGTATGAAACATTCAAGTCAAAAATACTTCTTAATGGGTCAGTCAGTTTTTGGGCACCTATAAAAAGGAACAAACTAAATATATGTTCTACTAATAAAAAGCGAACAAAAGTAAAGTTTGCTGGATCCATCACGAAGTTGACTGCAGAAAGTTCCCTATTTGCATGACTTATGACTGTAACATGATCTCAACGAGAAGTAGGACTACGCATGGCCTTAGGGAGGTATGAGATATCGGCTGCGCCCCGATCCATGTTTGCACAGGATGGAAAAATGCATCAATGACTAGCAAAAAGTAAATTAATTCATATTTTGAAGTTTCTTCCGGAACCAAGCTCAACACATACCTTACCATCTGTTTCAGAACCTCAATCAAGTAGCTGTTTTGCAATTGTGGACGAAATGGCAGAATTTCAGGCACTCGATAAACCCATTACAGTGGAAACATGTGCAGAACTTGTTGAGGTGTTTACCCAAAAGATCCAAAAGTAATACGGGAAATATGATGAAATGAATGTGGTTTTCAACACATATTTTTAGAGGAATCAATCAAGGCTCCTAATATATCAAAGAGGCTCCATAGTGGTGTAGCAATACAGTACAAAATATTTGACACTACTGTCATTTCAAATATCAAAATGAAGAAGCTATTGTCACACATTCGTATCAAGGAAGAATTAACCACCTACTTTACAGACAAGATGCTCTGTTATGCCAAGAGATGTGCAAAGAAATGTGTTGTTACATGGCCTACTAAAATATCTGCTACACATTGCTCCCTGGACTGTTTGAAGAGTAGCCACAAAGAAGCCGACACGAAAATCATACTACATGCCATCAACGCCAAAGTCAGAGGATCAGATAAATTACTGGTATTTGCGTGAGACACAGATATTTTAGTTATTCCAGTGAGACGCTATCCAACACTTCCAGACGAAACATTCTTTGTGCAAATATCAGGTGAAGCAATCACGGTGCAAAACATATTTGTATCACTGGTAGAACTCAAAGGATCTGCATTGCCTTGGTTTCACGCTTCATAAAGTTGCGACTCAACCAGAAGTTTGATTGGGAAGCGAAAGTGGTCTTACTGAAAATCATTTATTTCAGCAAGTAAAGAAGAACTTATTTCCTTACAGAAGCTTGCAACCGGTGACTCAGTAGCTGATAATGTCGTTTCCAGGTTTATTAGGTACATCCCCCACAATAACCTCATTTGCAGAGTTACGATAGTGTATGTTTACTGCCAAGCAAACCATTAGAGATAGGTTACCTCCAACTAGGGGTTCCCTTATACCTGCACTTAAGAGAGCTAACTTTCAAGCCCATGTGTGGTCACAAGATGATGAAGCAAAGCAAGTCATTCCAAATCTTGTTGGACATGGATGGAGTATGGAAGAGGGAGTAATCACCCCTGTCACGTGTGAAGAACCGTGGGCTCCAAAATCCATTAGGAATTTGACTAAACGTACGTGTGTGGAGAGCCAATGTTTCACCACCTTGGAAATATTTAGCAAACAATGCCTTGCACAGAAATGTGCAGGTGCAATGGTGACGAATCCATTTGTGATGATTTGTATCCGCCTGATTACATCGACGGAGATAGTGAGGCAGCTGATGAGACTTATTAGTAATTTGCTCATGTGGATATTGTACACATTCTATATTAAAAACATTCGGTAAAACATTGACTATTAGCAAATTGTATAATATATCTATGTTCCGAGAAAATAATCTCGATAAATCTCCATAAATGACCATTTACATGCACTGTTTACATGAACAGCGGGAGTGATAAATTCGTTTGGATCAAAGTAGCATTCAAATTACTGGGTTTTCACAATACTTGCTAGAGAAACTTCTTTTAGCTCCTAAAATACCTTACTAACAAGCTATAACAAATTAAAATAGCTTTGATAGCGACCGATATACGGCTGTTTGTTTATATTGCGATGGAGGCCATCTTGAATGACGTCACCACAGTCACACACCTCACCTGTGAGGGTGTCACAATGAAAATTATTTAGCTATTTACTTTTATTGATTAGAAGACACCTTCCATTTCTTCCCTTCATTTTACTTGCCACGGAGGCCTTTTATTTTTGTACACAGTGCTCCCGGACAATTACTAATTCCTTCCCTCTCAACAAAAGATTTTTCATTAGTACGTTTAGCACCAAGGTTATTAACGACTTTATAAGGGGTAGGAATTGCAAGGCTTGTTTGAGGAAAAGTATACCAGGATTATAGTAGAGAGAGTATTTGAAAACCATAGCAATAGATTGAATGTGGAAAATCTTGCCCAGCGCAATAAGCTGAGATTATAACCTCCTCGTCAATAGCAATAATGGCTATAGCGAGCTTGACGCCTTAGACCCCGTGGCCATCTGTATTTAATGTAATAATTAAAAACCAATGAATTATGTCCCATACCTTAGTTAAGTCAGTAACGCGTCTGCCAAGCGAACTAAGGGTCTTGGATTTGACTCCCTACATGGCTTTAAAATGTATCATTGGGGAAATTGAGGCTTTTTCTTTCACTACACAATGATGAATTAACAGTCGGGGGATTGGGTGTTGTGTACATACTAGAATAAAGTTTTATTTTAGGTCGTGTGCTGATTTAATCATTCGGTTCAGAATGTGAAAGTTAAATACCCTATATTTATTATTAATAAAACATTAAAAAATAAGTGATTTGATTTCTTTTAAACATAGGTATAGGTATAATTGATATTGAATCACGTTCGAATATTTTTTTCAACTTCACTAGAAAAAAACAAAACTAAATGAAGTTTCTGTGACGGTCCTGTAACATTATTGGGACACGTGACTTACCTACGACAGTGGCGTGGAGCGAAAAGTGACCTATGCGCGATGAATGCAAAGTGGCCAAAGCTGTCATGCCACATAAAACTAACGGGTGTCTCTTTTTTTTTTGTTCTTTTTTCTGCTCTTTCTCTACAACTCTATCTATTTCTCCCTTCCTCCCTTAATATCCTTCTCATCCCTTGTTTATTAATACTGTCACACACAAGACCATGTCTATAACATTTCCACACCCTTGCATTGTATTTTACATGCCCGATTCAACTATATACTCTTCGTCCACAGTCCATAAATTGAATGATTTTTTTGTTTTGTTGTAGCCATACTTGGTCTCAGAAGTGGGCTGCTGAGTAAAATTTATTAAATAGGCCTACAGCTAGAATATAAAATTCTATAATTTATTTAAATTAGAGATGGGTCGAATCCTGTATTTCTTGAATCCGAAACTTACATTTTATTTTGAATATCCCATCCAAATTTGAATCCTTGCATCCTTTAAAAGTTTTAATTTCACAGTGAGAATATTTAAAATTGAATTTAAATAAAGATGTTTAAGGCTTGGTTCAAGTGACAAATGCTATTTTGTTTGTCATGTCTATTGCGTCATATAAAATGAAGATAACACTTTTTTAATAAATTAATTATACTTATTAATAATATATTTTATTTTTTATGAAACGTTTGGCGCCCAACTTTACAAGTCTATATACAAATCCTGTTATCAATTGCTTATAGTTGTTATTTGAAGTCAAGGGCTTCATATTTGTATTCGAGATATTTTTTGAGATTTTTAAGAATCACGAATCTCCTTAATACCATGGATTAGAGGGATTCATGGAATCAAGGACTTGAGCACTCCCTCTTTAATTTAAATACTTTTTTTGTATTTATCCTTAATAAAATGGTTCAAGTTGGTTAATTCGAAATAGTATTGACACAATTTATTTGATAGTTTTTTGTTATTTTTCTTCGTGTTCATCATACATTTGCACTCAACGTATTAAATTACTTCAATGAGGTGTAGGTAGAATTTAGAGAGAATGTAACCTCATTTGTATAGAAGGAGAGTGGAAAAACATTAAGAAAACCTACTCATTACACCTATCTGGGATTCAAACCCAGGCCTTTACGTAATCGGCAAACAAAACCAAATGCCCATTGATGCATGTTACATGTTTCCTTCAGTACTGGAATCGAACTAGGGTTCTCTATACTTGTCGTCGAGCACTCTAATTACTCAGCCACATGGAAGGGATATATATATATATATATATATATATATATATAAGTACCATATCTTACTACCCATTCGGGCTATATGCTTATATACTAATTATACTTATAGTTTTTAAGGATGAGGCAGGCTATATTTAGAGGAAGTGTACTCGCATTTGCGTGGAGGTAGAGTGGAATTTTTTTTTTAAAAAACACCCTTGGTACAGCCGACCGAGATTCGAACTTCAATCTCCCCGTCATCGGCAGT
>CABFWB010005491.1:0-12553 GCA_902151455.1 Timema bartmani | reverse complement strand
ACTAATATTAACCAATATTTTTCTGTTTCAGAACGTTCGCGAAATGCGACCCCCCTGTAATTAGTTACAATCAATAACTCGGTGTGACCAATTGGTTAGTAAATGCTATAATTTGCTCTCCTGCTCCCCTTCAGAGAGTATTAGAGCACGTCAATATGTGATTGCGACTGCGACTGCGACTGGACGACTTAAAAGTAAACTCTCTACCATCTTCAATTGTGTGTGTTTCACCAAATTGATGGATGCATTCGGAAAACTTTCTTGAATTCATAGGTCATTTTGTGACAAATATTCCACCCGCCATGCCTGTAGTTCTGATTTTAAATATTTAAGGTGCAGTAAATATTTTGAATAAAAAAATATAGGCCTCTTAATAAGAAGGTCTAATTCTTCAAAATAAGCGTATTTACATGGTCTACAACTTTGTGTACAATAAGCCTATATTTTAGTCTATTTGGAATCATTTTATACTGCATTTTCTTACTATTGCCAAACCAACCTAATAGCCTGCCAAATTAGCCGAGTATTAAAAATGATAATAACACAATTTATATTTTAATGTCAATTTGGAACTAAGAAAATGTTTATCCATGATAAAACTACCCATTATGGTTGGAAAGCTTTATAGGCCACTAAATTAGTGAAAAACTAAAGAATAGTACCAAATTATCCGGGGATTCCCACTTTTTCGTTAAATACAAGGATATCATTGTTTAATTTACTAATGTGAATGGAGGCAGTCTTTTCTTGACTGATTGTACATGGCCCTATCCTATAAGCTGCTTCCTAGTTGAATATTAAAAAGTAAGATTGCTACTTAATACAGGATAAGCGAGGGTTAGACCTACTTAAACATTTTTGAAAATAAACTACTATCAAATTACGCAAACAATCCTATGATATCTACTTGTTCTGTTTATAGTCGTCAAGTTGGTAGGTTGTTGAAAACAAAGACCTGTGCTACCACATAATTACATCAAGCATTCCATGATCTCAGGCCGTTCACTCGGTAATAATTGATTTGTTAAGAATTCAGTTCAGAAACATCGCCCGTGTTAATTGGATACCACGTCAAGTTCTTTTTACATCACCGCGTCTTACTACCCGTGCGGGCTATACGCCTATGTACTAATTACGCTAATGGTTTTAGGGATCTCAAAGGTTATATTTATAGGAAGTGTACCCACATTTGCATATATGGAGAATGGAAAACAATCTTGGAAAAAAAACCTTAGTACACCTGACCGAGATTAGAACCTCAATATTCCCGTCTTCGGCAGTCTAGTCCACTGCGAGAGTTGTGCCTTAGACCATGTGACCACCGAAGCGTTTATCATGTTAAGTTAATTTTATGCAAATCGTGAGTTTCTCAATAACCTAATGTTGTGAACAAGAATATTATACATCTTGTATTTTAATTAATACACGAGCTATTAATGGTTTAACATTAGGGGTAGAAATGAGGGAGATTAGTTTAGAGAAAGTTCATCCGAATTAGTCGTAAGAGGGGATAGGAGAACAGCAGCTATGAATCCCATGTGGAAAAATACCTCCAAGTGCTACCGGTTGAGATTCGAACTATGACCCACTCGTCCCCAGTGAACCAATCTATTTCGAACTTAACACCTTAGATTGGCTGACTTTTAATTTCGATCCATCACATTAATACTGGTGATAATTGGTAAAATATAATTGTGGTTGGAAGAAAAGTTTAGAAAATTCACTCATGTTTCTTTGCGGCCATGATAACATTTAGCTATAACATTAGTGTTATTTTATATTTATTGATAATATCTCTCAAAAGTGACAGCTGCAGATCACATGACCTGATTAATGAACAATAATTGTTTTAGTAGCTTTAGTAACTACCAGCTAATGTTCTTCGTACCAAAATAAGGCTTTAGTTGTTTTAGTAGATTTAGTAACTATTAGATAATGTTACTCCTACCAAAATCAGGATCTACTTATATTATTATTACTAAGTAAAGGAAAAAATTAAGTTTGGTCCCAGGCTGAAAGTAATATAAATTATTACTTGGGCCTTTAAGCTTATATAACTGGAGAAGTAACTTACAGCTTTTAAGCTATATATTAACGAGTTTAAATATTTTTTCTTTTCCTCCTCGTCTTGCATTCCCATCCGAGCCATTTATATTTAACTACACTAAAAGGATAGTAATGAGGAAGGTAACATTCGAGTGGAGAGAGAAGTGAGAAACCATTTAAGATAATCCCCGACCCCTAGTACACCCGACTGGGAATCGAACCCTATCCTCCTCATCACCGACAAACCAGACTAGACGAGTTTGACATTTTTGGGGTTTAGATGTTAGTACCTTAAGTTGGAATGGAAGGGGTTGCGAGAAAAAAAGCCAGTGTTTTTGAAATTTTTTTTGGACAAAATAAATAAAATATTGATCCAGACTAAACAGAGAATTTAATTTTTTTTCACACGATGACCTCAAAATTTCTAGAATATCTGTCAAGAATGTTCTGAAATTTAATGACAACTTTTTCTTCTCATTTAAAAAGTTTATCATCTAATGCCACTATGCTCATGACAGATATTTAAGAACTGTTGATATCATCATGTGAAAGTTAAACTCTATGTTTGTGCTGAAGCAATATTTTAGCAAAAAAAAAAAAAGTTTCGCCATAAAAACTACAAAAACATAGGCCTTTTATCGCGTCCTCTTCCGTCCCATCCTAAGGAAATCAATTTCTCGGTTGTAAATTGCACATTTAATCTACAAATGTTTTGTGAAATTAATCTGTGCCAGTGTGCACGTGGACAGAGTCTTCATTCTCATCTGATAATCCAATGACGGGGAGTTAAGGGTTCACATACCAGCTTGGTGTTTGTTATTATTATTATCACCGCGTCTTACTACCCGTTCGGGTTATACGCACTTACGCTAATGTGTAATGGTACGGTGATTGTGAGATGAAATGGAGGACCTACAGTTTAACGTGGAATCCGAACCACGGTGGAGGCCTGGCATTCCTCACATTCACAAGTTGTGATTAATACACGTCTTGTCAGAGGTGAAGAAGGGTTTGGCAATCAGATAAATCTGTGCCGGGACCGAGGATTGAACCCCGGACCCTCAGCACAGAAGTCTGACACCTTACCCCTAGACCGCCAGGTCACTTGGTGTTTGAAGTGTTGTTTTTAACTTAATGGTTTCCCATTCTCCCTCTATGCAAATGCAGTTATACTTCCTCCAAACTTTACGTAACATCAGTGTTAATATGCGGATAGCTCGGACAGGTAGTAAAGACGGTGAAATTAAACCCCATATCGGTAGTTTATCACTTTGCGAACGGGAGCTAAACCAATCTGACATGGACACAGCCCCACAATGTATTTGATCTAGGTCAACCTTGGTGGTCTTGGGGTAAAGTGGTCGCCTCACGACCCAATGTTCATGGGTTCAAACCTCTGTCAGTGTCAGCGGATTGTTCTTGAGCGATAAGAATCCATAGCACAACTTCCTACGGGGGACAGTGAAACCCTTCGGTCCCATGTCAATTGTGGTATGTAAAAGAACCTTGGATGGTAAGGGAAAATACCTTTCTTGACAAAATTGGTAGGTTCTTTTTCTCTCACTCATAGAAATTCTCACATGCTAATATAATCAATCGGTTCAGCAAGTGCATGTTAAATAGCTCAAATAAATAATAATAATACTAATAACTAGATTTGAAATCCTAAGTCACCTTCAACGACTTATATAAGTGCGAATCCCACGCCTTAGACCACCTGGTTTCCACAGTGGGTATTCCAGACTTGCCAATCTACCTATTTAAATATTCAGCAACTTGTCTAAGCTTGTTATTTAATTTTAACTTTCAACTAAAAATTTTCTTTTTTCTTTTGACAGACAAGGTGGCTTGCAATAAAACGCCTCTTTTATCTTTTCAAAGGTCGTATGTATTATGTAGTCTTAGATATACATATTGCCCTCCACTCTTTTTTAAAGCGACCCCTGAACGTTCAACAAAGCAACCCAGCTCTCTCAACGTCTTGCATTGAATCGACGAGAACCCGAGTCCTAGGTCGTATGTTCCCATTCTGGTCTCAGTTATTAGAGAGAGACGTTAGTTAGTGCGTGGACTTGGCGTTTCTTGTCTCGCGCGGTCTTGGAACATTTTCACTTACACACATTTATTATAGCGAAATTAGTTGTAAAATAATTTGTGTTGATAACATTATTCTATATCAGTGATGTCTAGTTGATCAAGTGAAAATCAGTGAAGAAATTTTATATTCATATCGATATTTAAATTAGATATCGATCAAAAATATGTATACAATTTTAAATTGTATTTGTTGAAATAACTATCTAAACGAGTGATTCAATGATAGGCTTAGTTTAAGAAAAAATATTTATACTTTTGGTAGTGTTGATATTTTAAAATTAAAATATAATTAAATTAAAACATTTCAATAACTAGTCGTGTTTTATATTTCTTTGCTTGACAAATTTCAGTTATTGTACGTCATTAAGGTGTGGTTACAGGGAACGCGAGAAAAGGTATGTTTTAGCAAGTTTTATAGACACAGCTTTTTTGGTCAAAATAAATCAAATATTGCTTCAGCCCAAACATAGAATATAATTTTCTTCGCATGGTGATATCAACAGTTGTTGAATATTTGTTATGAGCTTGGCGGCATTATCTAACAATATTTTTAAATGAAGAGGAAAAAGTTGTCATTAAATTCCAGGACACCCTTTGACAGATTTTCAACAATTATTGATGCAACCATATGAAGAAAATTAAACCATGTTTCTACTCAAGCAATATTTGATTTGTTTTGGCCAATAAAATGATTTGCTATAAAAACTGCAAAAAAAACCCAACCAAACTGACCACTTCTCACATTCCCAAAATACCAACTTAAGCCAACGGAATTATTAATAATTTTCACACTATATTTGTCACGTGTTTAGTCTCTAAGAAGTGAAGCTATGAACTTTGAATGATAAAGTTTAAATTTTAACATTATTGGACGAATAAAAAGCCGCACCAGTGGGTAATTGGACAGCACCGTTTGTCTCATTTAAGCTAAGTCTATCATAGACTCTGCCTTAAAATATGAGTGAAGAATGACCCAAGGCACGGGACGAATCCTGGATAGCTCAGTGGTAGAGCATTGGCGTACTAAGTCAAAGGTCTCGGTTTCGATTCCCGTGTCCAGGTGTCATTTTTCAATTTTCAGAATATGATATCTAACTGAAGTAATTACCATTAATATAGCTTCGGCTATTTACTCTTAATCATTTAATCTTGTTTTCTATTAGCTTTGAGGTCGGGATTCGAATTAAAGCTGAGTGTATTTTAAGTTTTTGGCTGAGAGAATGTCCTATTCTGCACCCTCCCTACACCATTGGTGTAAATGTGCGAGTAGCCTGGAAAGTTGCAAGTAAATAGTAAAAATAAATGTGTGGATGGATATATTGAATGGAAGTGTGACGACATAGAAAGGCAGTCCTTAATTCTTTACACAAATTCATTTTAAAACAAGTTGAGAACCAAGCCATCACATTTTAAAGGAGAGAAATGTGTCTCATAATTGATATATTTACAGGCAACTTATTTTACATTATGTTTAAAAATATTTGGCAAAGCTAAAGGTGCACACAATTTATTAATACATACAACGACAATTTACATAAATTTCTTTGAAATTGAGTTTCGTAATTTAGATTAACACAAAACGCTATCTGGAACCCAAAAATTTATTTTATGTGTAATAAGATTTTTTTTTAAAAATCCGATTGATATATATAAAAAAAGAAGAAATAATTCAGGAGATTTTGGAATTAAAATTTTACACTATCAACTTCAAATTTTATTGGATAAATGTCTAGCTTGATAAGAAATGACATTATTTTTTTTAACCTGTCAACAAATAAAAAATGTCTAATACAATATTATCATATATATTATACAAATTATAATAAATGTTTATAGCAATCAAAAAACAGTAATGTCAAATTCAATAGGGCTTTAAACCCTTTTCGATGGCCACGTGGTCTAACGCGCTATTCTCGCAGTAGATTACTAGACTAACAATGACGCGGAGATGGAGGTTCGAATCTCGGTCAGGTGTACTGTGTTTTTTCCAAAAATGGTTCTCCAAACTCCTTCCACGCAAGTACAGATACTCTTCTTATAAATATAACATTCCTATTCCCTAAAACCATCAGTGTAATTAATACATAAGCGTATAACCTGAACGGTTAGTAAGGCGCGATGCTAAAAAATTAATAACCTAAATTAAATAAATGGTGTTGCGCACCGCACAGACTTTCTCTCTCTTTCTATAAACTGAAGTATCGTCAAGGTGTTGCACATCTTCAAGTCATCGCATTGATATTTAATTATTCATTTATACATTTTGACCAATAAAAAATGTAAATATTGACTATTGAGTCTAAAATGGAGATATATCATTGCTGTGCAAACATTTCTCCTAAGAGTTTTAAAGAAAAACAACATACTTTTTTTAGATACTTACTTATATTTAATTACTCTATGGCATTGGATAATTATTGCGTTAAGACTTAATTAGTATATGTTTACAACTAAAGCTCACAAAATTGTATTAATATATTTGCAAACATCTCAGAAACTGTTGCTTTTATAAAAATATATGTCAAATAAAAGTTTTTTATTTCTAATAGTCCTACAATTTTGCAATGATAAGTTGTTTAGTTTCTCAAATAGTTGTGGAGATACGGAAATTAACGCTTCTGTAATGTACCCTAAAAATCATTTTCATAGGAAAATGAAAATAGCCAGTTTATTTATAATCTTAATCAACGCCTAGATACGAATTTTAATCAAAATCGTTTGAGCAGATTTTGAGAAAACCAAATTTTTCTCTTTTCGCCCTTCAGTAAACTACCCTTAATTTTAAGTTTTTATAGACACACAGACAGACGGCATTGCAAAGACTATTTTTTAGGGTTCGGGGGGTCATGAGACGTCGACATCCATCAACATTTCAGGTTAGTTTTTTTTTACGGTCGCAATACTTAAACTTTAATGTCCAAAAAGTTAAAAAAATTCATATAATTGCGTATAGATTGAAAGTTATTGATTTTATAAAAATATGTTTCGGATAAAATATCTGTATTATAAATATATATACATATTTGTAATGCTAAGTAATTTCATATCTCAAATAGTTTCGGAGCTATTATAAAAAATGTTAATTGACGCATCAGACCGGAGCCCTTAAAGCCATTTTGCCGAAATATTGAGGGTAGCCATTTTGTTTGGAATATTTATTAATGTTTATAAATGAAATTTAATCAAAATCGTTAGAGCCGATTTTGAGAAAATCGACTTTTTCTCTTTTTGCCCTTCAGTAAACTACCCTTAATTTTAGGGGTAGACATCCAATTCCAAAAACACCTCGGGGCAACCCTATGAAAACCCTAGATATCAAGTTTTAGTTCAATCGGTAAAATAGTTTAGGCTCTAGTTGGAGGTACAAACAGATAGACAGACAGACAGACGGAAATTCAAAAACAACTTTTTCGGATTCAGGGAGTCATGAAACGTCATCAAAATCTCGAGTTCGATTTTTTTGACGATCACCATACTTTCTCTACCTGTAAGATAGAGAGAAAGTAAAAAGTGTTATGTTCTGATAATATAAGAAGGTAATAAACATTATTGGGATCAATACCTACTATACATACAGAATAACGTACAACAGCTAAGGACCAATTCAGTTTACATTGTTTGATATCAAGATGAAGTTCAGTCGATTCAAAATTTTATAGACATGCATATCTCCGTCTGCTCTTTCAGAAAAAAAATATTTCGAATTTGGCTTGGAAGATAAATTTGAACAATTGATATTTTTTTTTCTACGCACATAGGCATGAATGTACTTTGAGAATAGAGCACTTCTAGAGGAATTACGTTGTAGAGTAGGATACTGTTAGGAATGTACAAAGGAAATCATTGAGTACAAGCTATGAAGACTTTATCCTAATTAAGAATATATGTTAACTATTACTAAAACCGTAACTAAAGCCCAAGGACTTGAGCTTTTTACCTGACATTAAAACCATTTCATGCAAATCCTTGCATGCCTGTGAGGTTTAATGCATATTTTTACATAAGTTTGTATGGGCTACGTAAATTCAAATAAAAAAAAATTCTGCCTGAAGTTAAAAAAAAGATTTTTTTGAAAATATTTCCATAAATAAGAAAGATACGAAAATATGTTATTTACAAAAATTAAAGATCTGAAAAGTTTAGCCCCCTACACAAAAAAAAAGGTGATGACTCATTTTTACGTATCTGCAGCAATTTTTGTGAAAAATTGAATAAAAAGTTGTGCGAGATCGTAATGCTAGATTTCGCGGGGAGCGAGTATTTTCGAAACTTTCACGGACTCTGAGGTAGGAAAACTTCTGAAAAACTTACCGTATGGAATTATAAAGAAAACATTTTAGAGAGAATGACTTTAGCTTTTGATTGCATATATTTGTTTTTAATTTACACATTTGATGAAATTACAAAATGGTTATAAGTTTTTTGTTTATTCTAAACAACATCATCTACGTTTATCAATAACTTGATAAAAATTTATTGAAACTAAAAATCCATGTAAAAATATAATCTTAATATCTTTGATATGACCGCAAACATAATATTATATGTATTCATTTGAATGGTATTAAACAAAATGATTTTAATTATTTTTTTTTCAGTCTTTTTCCTTTAAATGTTAAGTTTGAAGTACTCTAAAACGGTGTATATATTTTATCGTCTAGCAATACAAAAAATTAAAGGTTAAGTTGTATAGTTTCTGATAATATCATTACAGTTTACTTAATATTACTCTATTTTTATTTTTCTAAATAGTGTGTCTCGAAATCAACGTGTTTTTATTAAAAACCACTCGTATTTTTTAAAGTATTTTTATCTTTACATCACCTTTCACAAATGAAAGAAGGATATGAATACTTTTAATAGCCTATAATGAAACCTTACCTGGGTTTTTAGTTATAAAGTCATCAGGTTTATAACAAAGATGACATCAGGGACACTTCGAATCTCAGCGATAGCGAATTTAATTTGCTGAGCAATTGAGCCATACCAATTAGTTATCTGTGTTCCTAGGAGATGGCACAGGTAACGCTCTTTTTTCTAACTTTCTAAATCCATTGCATGCATTGCATCTCTACCACCTATTTTTAATAAAATACCCTTACATACAAACAAACACCTCAGACACCGTGACAATCTACACGTTCAAGAATGGAGGTCAATCAATTTGCTACCTAACAGTGGGGGCTGGTCTAGCAGGTAAATTGTAACGCATGGTATCAGGACCAATTTACCTGCTTTAAAGCTGTATGGCGTTTGGTAGTTGTAAAAAATACCGTGGAAAAACATATAGATGCAGAAAGGCATGATACATTTTTTGTTCATCCGTTTTCTATGGGTGTAAAACGTGGTCTCTTACCTTACATGACTAAATCAAATTTAGAATGTCTAAAAACAAGTTGCTTAGGAAGATATTTGGTTCAAAAAGTTATGAGGCTAATGGGGTGAGGAGGAAGTTATATAGCCTATACTAAATACAACACATTGTTAGGATAAACAAGTCTCGTAGATTACGGTGGGCAGGACATGCAGTTCGAATGGGGGATTCTAGAACCTTGTTCAGGGTACCGACTGGTAGGCCCAATAGGAAGAGACCATTGGGAAGACCTAGACTCGAATGGGAGAATAATATTAGAATGGACCTGATAGAGATAGGGTGTAATGAGGTGGACTGGATAGAACTATCTCAAGATAGAAACATGGTGTAATGAGAGGGACTGATTAGAGCTAGATCAAGATAAATATATGAATAATGAAATGGATTGTATAGGACTAGTTAAATATAGGGATAGGGTGTAGTAATGGGGATTGTATAAAACTAGCTCAATCTAGGAATAGTGTGTAATTAGATGGACTGGATAGGACTAGCTAAAGATAGGGATAGGGTGTAATTAGATGGACTGGATAGGACTAGCTAAAGATAGGGATAGGGTGTAATTAGATGGACTGGATAGGACTAGCTAAAGATAGGGATAGAGTGTAGTAATGGGGACTGTATAAAACTAGCTCAATCTAGGAACAGTGTGTAATTAGATGGACTGGATAGGACTAGCTAAAGATAGGGATAGAGTGTAATTTTATAAGTGCAGCAATAAACTTCCGACTTACTAGAGTTAGTAAGTTAGTTTGTGGGTTCTATCAGAGCGAACTTTGCAAACATTATTTACCTCGAGTTGGTGAAGGAGAAGAAGAAAAAATTCGCAACGAGGAAAATAAAAAAATTAGCTAAAATAAGGTTGAATCCAACAATAAATGAAATACATTTTTCTATTTTTATTATTACTGATAGATACTGTCCTTAAATAAATGCTTGATTTTAAAATGTTTGTTCAAACCACGTTCATATAATTTTCCCACGATAATTGATTTTAAAATCCAATAAAAATAAAAGAAATATTATTTTTACATAAAAAAGTTAATTCAGCAATTACCTTTTTTTTGGGCTGTATTGCAATGAAGTTTTTTCAACTTTTAGCATAATATCATGATTAAATATTCTAATCAAAGATTTTCATAATAAAAACATTTATTTAGAACATTTTTTTATGAAATGCATATAATTGCAAAATATCAAAATAGAAATATTTTTTTTAAACTTTTTTCATCATCGTGACTTATTAAAACTTTTAACAAATAAATATAAAAAAAAGCCTCTTTATTCCTCTTTAAATAGTTATTTTTAAAAATTCCAATACGATGATTAATTTTGTTTGGAAGATATTGAAGTCTATTCAACACTATGCGAGCATTTGAGAGCTTACTGTAGTCGCGCGCGATTCGATACATTCTCGATCATTACACGAAAATCGTTACAGATATATAAAAATGAGCAAGAATCATCTTTAGGTAGAATTTTCTGATCTTTAATTTTTATACACACCATTTGCTCGTATATGTCGTATTTACTGAGATAATTTTAAAAGGTTTTTTTAAAACTTTAGTTCAATTTTTTTAGAGTTTTCAACGACGTGGCCCATGCAAATTGTTTTTATATAAAAGTAGGCCTATGTAGAAAGCCCTACTTGCACGAAAAGATTTGCGTGGGTTAATTTAATTCCGAAGTTTGGTATTATTTGTATAAGCGCACTGGACATCTTACCAGTATTTGAATTTTAATACTAGGGGTCTTAAGGTAAATTTCCGTTTGTGTTAGATATTTCCGAGATTCATTAAACAATAAAAATAATTAGACACCTATAGCCCAAAATTAGTGTGCTTAATTAGTATCTAGTTACAAACAAGATTCATCCTGCTAACCACTTCGGTGGCCTCACGGTCTAAGGCGTCTTTCGCAATAGACTGGACTGTCGGGGAGATCCGGGTTCAAATTCCAGGCATGTGTACTGAGGGTAGTTTTCCCTAAGTTTTTTTACACTATCCCTCCAAGAAAATACGGGTACATTTTCTCTAAATGCAACCTTGCATATCACTAGCACACTAGTCGGTGACCTGGCGGTCTAGGGGTAAGGTGTCGGACTTCTGTACTGGGGGTCCGGGGTTCAATCCTCGGTCTAGACACAGTATTTATCTGATTGCCAAACCCTTCCTTCACCTCTGACAAGATGTGTATTAATCACAACTTGTGAATGTGAGGGATGCCAGACCTACACCGTGGTTCGGATTCCACGTTAAACTGTAGGTCCTCCATTTCATCACACAATCACCCTATCATTACATATTAGCGTAAGTGGGTATAACCCGAACGGGTAGTAAGACGCGGTGCTAATAATAATAATAATAATAATAACTAGCACACTAGTACATATGCGTCCTAATATGAAAGGTTAGTATGGCGTGGTTTTAGTAAATAAATAAAATAAAAATACTCAGTTTATATAAATACTAGGAGTGAGTGCATTTTATCCTTAAATAATGAGTAGATAAGTCTTGTGTGTGTAGAAAGTGTACAGCGTATTAAATTACTTCGAATTTAAAATCATTACAGAATTAATTCTAAAAACAAGATTTCGTTAAACATTAAAATAAAATAAATAAAACGATGACTGAAAAACGGTGGAGTGTGCGAGATAAACACTCAACTCACATTTACAAATCCTGGCGTTACAGTTAAACGAAACTCATGTGTTTTGTTGGCAGAGAAGATCATTTTGAATACGTGACAAACATTGTATGTTATTTTTGTAGGTGGTTTAAGTTTGATGGAAAGTGTGTGATGGTCGACTAACTGAATAATTTACAGCATGATGTAACTGTAGGCTGATATCGTCACTTTATAGAGTACCCAGCCAAACATGTACTCTGTAAACAACATACAAACAAGTACATGTCGGTAAACACTTTGTCAGATCTATTGCTTTGTACCATTACAACTCGCCTCCATTATTTTTACTTTCAATTTCGTTTTTCATTTGATCGCTGGTATTTTTATACTTGTTATTTTGAAGTGACCTTT
>CABFWB010005490.1:31749-44278 GCA_902151455.1 Timema bartmani | reverse complement strand
GTGGTGTATTTTCACTCATCTGTGGCTTAGGGACAAGCTAATATACTCCCTTCTTCCCCGGATTAGTCTCTTTAAAGACATCCGCACCGCTCTTTCTGAAGATGTGTCACATTTTAATGAGCTGTGTATTGACCGAGAGATAATAAGATCATTAGTAAAGTGAGAATATGGGAACAACGTAATTAGGTATATTTTTAGTACGATTAGCTGAAGGATTAACTTCGGATCAATTTTAAAAGGACAGCTATGTACTTTTTAGCACCACTTCTAACAACCCGTTTGGGTTTTACATGCTAATGTGTTAAGAATGAGAAAGGTACAATTTAGATTAAGTGTACTCACATTTGCGTGAAGGGATAGTGGAAACCCATTTAGTTAAAAAAGCCACCCCAAATACACCCAACAGTGATTCGAACCCTGATCACCCTATCATCGGAGGTTCAATCGTTTACGAAAGTGAAGCCTTAGACTATGCGGCCACCGAAACAGGTTTGGAAATATTTATGGATATAAGTCTACTTTCATGTGTTTATGATTCAAGTCAGATGAAGAGCAGCTATCACTTTTGACAGATGAATCAATACCTCTAAAATAATATTAATAGCAAAGTAAAATGTTATCAATGTTGACGGGAAAAAAAAAGTTTGCATTTCATAAAATTACCTTTCTTTGAAAATTGGACTGTACGGTACCAGTGGGTGCTTAGGCAAACGGGTCAGTCTCGCGCTGCCTCTAAAGTTTACTTCTGGATTTTACATCCCTCATACACCCCTCCCTCCTCTACTTGCATGGCTGGTCTCTTGGCCTAATGGCCAGCATTCATGGCTACTGATCTCTGGAAGTCCAGGGTTCGATTCTCAGTGATACAATAGGTATTTTCCCCGAAGACAGATTGTTCCGATGGTTTCCAAGGTTTGGATGGTTAGGCTTAAATTAGGTTTAAGATTTCTCCTGGTACCAAATGACCATCATAATTATCATCACATTATCTTATAGGGATGAAGTAGCCTCACCTACATGGTACTCCAACCTCAGAAGACGGGTTACATATCCGTCACTGTCAGTAAAAGAGCGGGAATGTTTAGCTGATAAATCCTGGTGGTATAAGATTTAAAAAACAATCATTTTACTTGTGTGGAAATAATATACGTAGTAAGCTACAGTCCAATTCTCATAGCAAGCCCCTTTTAGAAAGAAAAAAAAACTCCAATAAACGTATCCTTTGCTGCTAACATTGAAAGATTTCATTAGTTTATTAGTACTATTTCATAGGTATTTAATAATATATATCAATCGTGACAGCTTATATCACATGACTAAACGTAGGCCTGTGCACACGTGATAGTAGTTCTATTAACTTTTCTGGCCTTTCTATAAAAATTCGATTGTACGCCCTATTTATATGATTAACACACAAGCGAACAAGGTAATAGTTAAGGATAATTTTAATATATAACTTTATATATACATCAGAGTGGCGTGGCGTGTATAGTTGCCAGGGTAAGCAGAGTTAGTTTAATCTCTACTTGTGAAATTTGTTCTCATCACTCAGTAGAACACTCATTGGTCAGGTATCAACACAAATATGATTGTCATCATGCGAGTAGAGCAGAATCTGTATAGTATTGGCCAAATGTGGACAGAATGGGGGAGAACATATCACAGGTGTAGGCCTAGTTTTAAAAAAGCTATCTTCCCAGCCTTGTAAACCTCCAAAATTTAGGGCTAGTTTCATAGCCATACTTAGTACGCCTCAAATGCAGTGCTATATTAAATACAAGACGACATCTACCTAGACCAGAATGGAATGGACCAGTTTTCCATATTTGGAACTAGCCTGTTTCATTCGAGTTTAGGTAGGTGTCCACTTGAATTTAATATAGCGTTGCACTTAAGCCTGATAAATCCATTAAATTAGCCCTTACCCTCTAAATTCCTTCTTTGTAAAAAAAAAAAAATTAAAACTAAAAATAAAAAAATGCTATAAAAATAATTTTCGGCTCAGTCGGACAGGATAGACGTCACCCGTCAAGCTGTTCATTCCACCACCCTGACCTGTCAAACCCTTGAAGGGGAAGGGGAGGGGGAACTTCCCCGCTAAGCGCTGTCACATGATAGCGGCCCGCTCTGCTTCTAATTTGCTGCACTGTTTAGATTCTTTCCACCAACCATCAATTATTTATAAAGTTGGCAACAGTAGCGACGCAGGCAATGGCAGCGCCGGGGGTCGGAGATGCCAGGAGGATGGTGAGGGGGGTAGGGGGGAGGTAACCGTTCCAGTACTGACTCGCTAACACAGCCCACCCAGGGCACCCACCCTATTACACATTTTATACTGGGTCTAGAGTGTAGGAAAGTAAAAGATAGATGAAAGAGAGAGAGAGAGAAAAATAAAGAGAGGAGTATATAAAAAAAATTGAACGTTAAAAGAGTCTTGCCATCATATTCTCATGCATAAAACATCGCATTTACATTTTGCATCTACGTATGAGGTTTTCTATCGTGATACTTTACAGTCGAATAACGACGCAAGTCCAGGAGTGAGTCTTTAAAAATATCTATTTATTTAACACGTGTTCAGTCCATTCGTCACTGACAGCTAGCAGAAGATTTTTATTTCAAACATTGGTTGAAAGTCACTAACATGGAAATAAACTAATTTTCTTGGTAATTATATAAGCTATTATTAATAAAAAATATTTGTAAATCATTCAAATAATAATTCGCTAAGGATCACTGTATAATACTCTTTTTCGTAGCTTATTGAAATAACAAATTATAATAATTAAACTATTATGTTTTTTATTTCGCATCTGTGGCAGGCAACAAGAAATATTATAGTTCATAAAATAATAAATTAAAAGTATTATATTCACACTTATATCTTCTTAAAACTGGTCAGAAAATTAAATAAATGTTTTTTATAGCTTATAAAACGAGCCATACAAAATATTAGTTTCAAAAGAAAACTTTTTGTGTGTGTGTGTGTGTGTGTGTGTGTGTGTGTGTAAATACATGCACGTGAACACAACCAAACACTGTTTGTATGACGTCATCAACCACCTTCATTTCTTCCGGTTCGCTATCTTAATTTACGAAAGAAGCTCTCGTTTGTAAAGCAGTTTTTAAATGAACTATAGACGCCGCTTCTACGAATAAGAAACATCGAAAGTTCGTATTTAAATCATCAACTGTTTCCAACCTGTGGCTGGGTCATTTTAGTAAAATGGCTCCATCTTCCTCTATCCTTACACCATTCTTCCTACTTTAATTGATCCCTCCTTTAAAATAATGTAAAAAATAATAGTTAAAAACAAATTGTTTGTTGTGACAGTTATAGCTGCCAAAAGTGACAGTAGCTCAACACATGGTCTTGCAGACCAAATGGTTTGGCGAATGGATATAATATGACAGTAGATCTGGTAGAATTTCCTGTCAGTTACCTACACTCCTATGGCGAATGGACTACACAAAGAATTATTTTTTTATGTGTACATGACGTCTAACCGCCTGTTTGGATTATCCCTGTATCTAAACTAAATGGGATAGGGATGAGGAAGGTATAGTTTTAAATAAATTTTGCCAGCATTTGCGTGGAGGGAAAGTGGGAAACTATTTAGAAAAAAAACCCTAAGACACCCAACCAGGATTCAAACTCCGATCTCTCCATCATCGGCAGTCCGGTCTATTGGGAGAGTGACGCCTTAAACCATGTGGCCACCGAAGCGGTTTAAATGTAATCAATGTGTACTGTAAAAAAAATGTATTTTATAAAAACTTTTGTTTCTACTAGAATCCTACTATAGTTTTTTGATAGGGGTAGGTGTGCTCTTTAGTTCTTGTGACTGATTGAGAGGGTCAGGGATCGAGTCCCGATTAGGAGAACTATTCCTCAAATTTATTTTTATTTTTATGGAAATGCCGATTTATTTAAATTTCACTTTATGTAAACAGCGAATGAATAAAATGGATTTTAGAGCAAATGTACCCGCAATTACGTAGAGTGAGGGTGATATGTTATATGAGAGAGAAAACTCATTAGGCCACTACACTGGGCTTGAATTCAAACTCTGGCCTCATTTTCACTGGTAAACCAGACAATACGAGACTGATGACTTCGTCCGCATGGCCACCAATTTGGATTACGATACGTTTTTGTTAATAATTAACGCGTACCGGTGAACATTAGTGGATAAAGAAGCCCCATTTTCATCTTACTTAGTTTTATGGTTATAAGGAGTCTTAGGTTTGAATCTCACAGATACTTGTACTGAGGTTTTTTTTTAATAGTTTACCAAATGAATGCGAGCTCACTTACTTTAAATTATACCGCAGCCATTCATACCTCATTAGCTTGGATATCATCGCTGGGGGAAATGTATGATTACTATTGAAAAACAGCGTTGTCATTTTCTCGTTTTCGTGTGGTCAATCTCCCCTTAAAATGATATGTTTCGCAACGCTGGTTAGTCGAGGTTGCCAGTAGCTCCTTCTAAATAACAGAGCGAGGAGATTTGGCAACAGTTAACCGAGACAGAGCGAAGATAATTATTTTCTCCTCAAGACCTGCAGTTCCCTCAGCGATGATATTGGATGCAGTGTAAATATGTATATGCATGAAATTAAAGTTGTCCGATTTAGATGTTTTATAAGTGTCATTGTGCAGTGTTAATAGACGAGATTTCTCATAAACGCTTTAAATTATCCAAACAGAAAAACAAACAAATTAATTAACTACCTTTGACTACGAATGAGAATACCTAGAGTGGCCCAATCTTGGTTCTTGAGGAGTAATTGATTATTTTACACGAGAAGGATTAATTGTTTTGTGGCCCGGGGGTAGAGATGCTTTCTTAGTTCACACATAATTTGAATGCGAGTCTATATTATCTGATCAGCCACAAGTGCACGGTTAAAGCGCGGAACGAGCGAGCCTAGTGCCATTTGGTGAGAAGGGGGGAAATGGAAGCAAATTACAAGAAATCAATACGGTGCTGACACCTAGCGATGATTAATATAACTAACTAACGCAAGGAAAAGAATATATTTGGCTCAGTTTAAATATTCATACGTAACAGTCATAAATAACAGAAGGATTTTTATATATACATATTTATATATCTTAGACTAAATATAGTTTTTAATACCAAACTATGTCACAAAACTACATAAAATTAAAGTTGTCATATTTAATTGTTTTTACATTTTATATAGATTGCACAAAAACTTTATTAAAAATCTCTTATCTTTAATAGGCCTAATAAAATGAAGAGTTTGTTCGTCTGTGTGTCATGACTCATGAGCACTGCGCGATATCCACCCCATGCAGAGGTCTGACATTTTAAATTTTAAATTTTTTGTTTTAAATTTATTAAAAACTGGGTTGGAAGAAATAAAATGAAGAGATTTTTTTTCTATCTGAGGCGAATAAAAGCATTGCCCCGATGTGAGGCTGGGTAATTTAGTTAGTAATTTTTTTTAAAAAAAGTCACATAGATCCATTAACTCAAGGTCATAAGACAATGTTTGGACAAAAAATTATGTGCGAGCATGACTTTGCTCGAAGAATGTAATCGCTGCCGACATATTCCTCCTCCCTCCTCCTCATAGCCCTGGACGCAGTCCTAGTCCTGATGAGCTCAGTGGTGCGAAGACACCGAAATGACTACCTTACGTTCCGCCCTTGTGGAGCAGAGCCAGGACCAATTTTCAGGACGAGATGAACGCACCTGCCCGTCGAGCTCTGGGGAGGGACAGGGAGGGAAAGAGGAGCCAATTAAACAAAGGAATGCGGCAAAGAGAGCAGCGAGGGGCTATTCTTAGTTCGACGCGCGCCCCTGCTGCCGTGAAAGTCTTTAACTATTTTTTTAAATTTATTTACATAAGGTATTTAGCGTGCACTTTCTGAACCGACTTATTACATCAACACACATGTGCGAGAGCAAAAAAGCCTATCAATTTTCTCACACCTTCCACGGGCATGCCACAATCAACATGGGACTTACCCTCCGAAGGAAGTTGTGCTACGGATTTATATCGCTCAAGAAAAATCTGTCGACTCCAACTGGGTTTGAACCCACAAGCATCGGGTCCTGAGGCGAGCACTTTACCCCAAGACCACCAAGGTCGACAAGTTTTATCTACCGTGGATTCACACGCCCACAGGCAATAAACCAGAGCAGGACAACCAACTTTGGGGGGTCAAATAGTCTGAGGCGTCACTGTTGCAATAGAGTGGACTGCCGATGGTGGAGAGTTCGGGGTTTAAATCCCTTTTGGGTGTACTGAAGGGGGGTTTTCCTAAATTGTTTTTCACTCTAACTAGCAACGCAAATGTGTGTGCACTTCTTATGAATTTAAACTTATTCATCCCTAACAAATTAACGTAAATAGTGCATATGTGTATACAGCCAGAACGGGTAGTAAGACGTGTTGCTAAATATAGGCTATATGACTATAACAGACAAATGGTCACGCGATGAGCTCCAAACCAAATCACGAGATTTCGGCACCATTCGCTTGGTCTCACCCACCGCGAGTTGAAATAGTTACATCTTTGTCCACTTTGAATGTGCTACAGTATTATTTCCACAAGAAGGGATTTATCCAACAGCTGTAAAAGCTACTGTATATAAGTTCACGTATTCATACGTCAAGATTTGTGATCTGCAGCCGTCACTTTTGGTAAATAGTAACAATAGGTCTATTTATAAGAAAACACTAATAATAAAGTAAAATGTCTTCAATGCTAGCACAAAAAATATTGGTATTTTTGAATTGTTTCTTCCTACCAAAATCTTACTATAGCTAGATATCAATTCATTTTCTCTCCAATAGCCATCTTGGTAAGCTAGTCAAAGTAGGTGATGTATATATTTGCTGCACCACCAATAACTACCCGTTTGAAATAATTTAAATAAAATGCACACACATTTGCGTGGAGGAGGAGTATAAAGCCATTTAGGAATAGAAACCTCAGTGTTACCGTCTGATATTATAAACCCACCCTCTCCGTCACCGTTAAATCATTCCACACCCGGTTAACGCCTTATCCCGCGTGTTTGGCTATGCAGATCCGAGCTATAGGGCATCCACTTCAGAAGAGGGGGTAAGTGACAGCTAGCAGAACTTTCTTTATTTCAAATATCGACTGAAAGTCATTAATGTCAACTTACACTTTGTAGCATTGTCTACGATGACTACAGACGATTGCTCAACTTGCCTAGCCACCTCTCCATTCGACCGACGTGATCCACGCACCACACCGAACATGTTTATGCTTTTCAAGATATGAATAGACTAAAAGTGTGAGTGACGTTTGTCGAACTGGTGACCCCTGTCGGAAAGGGCTTAAGGCCCCCTTACACGCTCAATATTATTGAAGCAATATTATTTTGTCAATATAGTGCGTGAAAATGATTCGAACTTAGACGGTCAATACTATTGTGCAATTGTTCAGTCCGTGTCGGTAACTTGTTCGAGAAGTATGTCGGTAACTTGTTCGAGAAGTATGTCAGTAACTTGTTAGAGAAGTATATCGGTAACTTGTTCGAGAAGTATGTCGGTAACTTGTTCGAGAAGTGTGTCGGTAGCTTGTTCGAGAAGTATGTCGGTAACTTGTTCGAGAAGTATGTTGGTAACATGTTCGAGAAGTATATCGGTAACTTGTTGGAGAAGTATGTCAGTAGTTGTTCGAGAAGTATGTCGGTAACTTGTTCGAGAAGTATGTCAGTAATTGTTTGAGAAGTATTGTCGGTAACTTGTTCGAGAAGTATGTCAGTAACTTGTTAGAGAAGTATATCGGTAACTTGTTCGAGAAGTATGTCGGTAGCTTGTTCGAGAAGTGTGTCGGTAGCTTCTTTGAGAAGTATGTCGGTAACTTGTTCGAGAAGTATGTTGGTAACATGTTCGAGAAGTATGTCGGTAGCTTGTTCGAGAAGTATGTTGGTAACATGTTCTAGAAGTATATCGGTAACTTGTTCGAGAAGTATGTCAGTAATTGTTCGAGAAGTATGTCGGTAACTTGTTAGAAAAGTATGTTCGAGAAGTATGTCGGTAACTTCTTTGAGAAGTATGTCGGTAACTTGTTCGAGAAGTATGTCGGTAACTTGTTCGAGAAGTATGTCGGTAACATGTTCGAGAAGTATATCGGTAACTTGTTCGAGAAGTATGTCAGTAATTGTTCGAGAAGTATGTCGGTAACTTGTTCGAGAAGTATGTCGGGAATAAGCTTCATTTTTCTTATCACGGTTCATATATTACTCTGATTTTATTTTCCACAAAGCCGTTAGTGACTTACAAGTCTTACCAATCAAATGATCACAATACATACTCATATCTCTGGCATTCTTTATTTATTATCACATATAGGCCTACAGCACACAAATAAAATAATTTATGTCACCTTTATGCATTTCAATAAAAATCTTCTTTCCTCTTCTTTTATTTATTCCTTTTTCCTCCGAAACAGACATTTCCGGTATTTTAGGTTAGAGAAAACAGAACCACTAGAGGGCTATATTGCGCAATAATCGCCTTACACGGTTCAATATTATTGACGAAGCTTCAATATATTGATAAAGCTTCAATAAATATTAAAAACTTTTAATATTCCTCAATATATTGCGAAAACCTTCAATATTACCTTCACACGATCAATATTATTGTACAATCTGCAATATTGTGTAATAATATTGAGCGTGTAAGGGGGCTTTAAAACTTCTTCCCCCTTCCTCTTTTGTGTTCATATGAGACTTTTTTGGATTTTACACTCCCCATTGGTCCTTCCCTATAACACGTGATTGTGATGACGTTGTGTTCGAGATTTTTGTTACTTTCTGTATATATTGAGGTAATTTAGAGGGGAAAGACGTACTCGGTTCTGCACAGTTTTAGGCGTAAGCTGTACGTTGGTATATCGTTCTTTTCTAAATTATCGTTATGGCATAAAAGTATTAATATTTCTAAATTCCCTTTTTAAATATTTAGCTTAAAGCTCTAAATCGACCCTTCTGGTTGGCCGAGATGTCTGTCCCTTTTGACATAGGTATATTTTTTAATATTTAAAATATTTGTTAAATGATAGAGTTTATTTATTTGTCGGGAACGATTAGATATATCTAACGCTCGTGTACTATTTCTATTATTAGCCCTCTCTTGGAAGAAGGAAATGTTCAAATTTTGTTTAATATATGCCGGCGTATGCTGTCGTAGGTAATCTTGACCAGGCATGTATGGTGTAAATATTAAAATATATTTTGTTTTTTAATTAAAGTATGATTGGATCCCTTTTTTATATATATTGCAAGTCTTTATTTCTGCATCTTTTCCTGAAGATGACCTATTATATTTAGTGTTTAAATTAAGCCTTTAGGGGCGGGCAAGGGTTGATTAGGTCCTACATTATTCGTGTTATAGATAGAAGATACTTTTTGTATTTCAAACTTTAAAGATTGCAATTGCTGGAACATTTAGATCCCTCTGTTCTCTAACTATTTCACCGTGATTTAGAGCTACTTCTTATGTATTATTATTGATTAAAATTTATCAGGAAGGTATTTTGTATTATAATTGATTGCTAGTTGCCAATTAGCCAATTTATACAATACAATAATTTGTACAATTAATTAAGGATTTACGCTGTGCTAGCAGTTTCTCTCGCGGACTAAACTATGTACGCACTATTTTGTTTTTATCTAGCCTTAGTTGGGCTTTAAACTGTTCTTCTGTTATATTTAAGTTGAATAAAATATTATTGTGCCACTAAAATATTGAGTTTTATTGTTGTCGTGATACAACGTAAATAACTATTATTTGCTTGGTTGTATTGTAGAATATTATCAATAAAAAGTGTGATCAGGCGAGTATAATAATACTTTTCTAAGGATCACTGTGCAGTTGGAGTTTTCGTAGCACAGTGAAAGAACAAAATATATTAATAGAACTATTATGATTTTTGTTTTGAGGTTGTGGCAACAAGAGATATTATAGTACATGAAATAATAAATTAAAAATATTATATTCACAACTGTATCTTGTTATAACTGGCCAACAAAATAACTAAATATTTTTTATGTCTTAGAGATTGTAATGTCCCAACTTGTAAACCCTGTGTTGTTTCGAAAAGGAAGCATGAGACTGCAGTTTTTATATTTTATTTGCATTTTATATTTAATTTCGGGAATTATCTTTATTTTATAATATCATTTTTAATTATTCATTGACATTTTAGAATATTTAAGCCCTTAAAGCAGTTTGGAAGTCAATACATTTATTTTATTTTAGATGTGCTTACTGAGTGCGTTGGACGATGAAACAAAAGGAAAGAGCTGATCTAGAACTTTGTTTTCGTTCTAAGATAAATACACCTTTTCCTTAGTACTGAGTGGTTGCATTGTCCAGCCAACCAGAAAGCTAGGATTTAAACTACTCTCTTGTGATAGGTCGAGATTGTCAGTCCAATCGTCGATGTCGTCAGAATTTGAAAAAAGACGCGAGGGAGAAACAAACTCTCATTGTTACACAAAGAAAGGCGCGCAGTGACGGATCATTTGTACAATCTGAAATTGTAATTGTTAATAGTAATAATGTATAAAGGAATACGTTATAACAATAAATTAATATAAAAGAGATCAAGGTATATTTTATTGTATAAGTGGGAGTTTCCTTATATGGTAATCGCGCCGAGAAGGGAAGCTGGGCTAGCCAGGGATAGATAACAAGATTATAAGTCGTCTTTGCGAATTCTTCAATTGGTGACCCAACGTAGAGCTTCGTAGAGTTCTTCAAGATATAACCAAATAAAATATTAGTTTCCAAAATAAAACGTTTTTTATATTGTAAACAGCGCATGAACACAGCCGAGAAGATGGTTTGTACGACGTCATCAACCGCCCTTGTAGGGTTCGCCATCTTGATTTCACATTTTAGAAGCTCTCGTCTGAAAAGCATTTTTTTAAGTGGAACACAGAAAACTACAAAAAAAGAAACCTTCAAACGGTTATTTTCATAAGATCATGTTTAATAATGTAAAAACGGTTAATTATTGAAAACAAATTGTTTGTTTGTGTAAATGTTTTGATTGCTAAAAGTAGCAACATATGGTTTGGCGAATGGATATAATAGAGTAATATTTCCCTTGCCATGGATGCCTTCTATAATGAATCTCTGATAAAGCTCAAGAGAAAAGTTTAAAATGTATCAAGTGTAATGTATTAATTTATATAATTACATTAATATATAGAATAATTGGTAATAATAATTTGTTCAAACTTTACATTATACTAGTAGGTAATTAATTTTTTTTTTGACTCACCATAATTTATCTGAAAATTTCCCTGGGAACAATCAAATGAGAAACTTTTCTCATAGTTTAAATATCGGCTATAATTGCCAGTTTTCCTAATTAAAAACAATAGGTAACATATCTGTTGGCCGGTTTCCTAACTGGCTCGAAAAGTTTCATTACTTCTATCTTTGTTTTGTTATTATTTTTTTAAAAAAGGTAATACGTAATTGGCAGCAAAACGTGAACAAGTTATTGAGTAGCAATATTTTAATTGGGAAAAAAATAATCAAGACATTTTATTGTTAAGAGAAAATGATTGGTAGTACGTATTTTTTATTTTTTTCGTATTCTCAATTAGTAGCAATCATGTAGCAACAAATATCATCGATGTGGAAAATTTTTTAAAAATAATTAAAAAGGGAGTTTTTTCTTCTAAGAATGAATCTATTGACTCGAAAAATTAAGGGTGTGAGAAAAGTTAATGGGAATTATACCAAGAAATGCATAATTAAAAGTGTGTACTGTGTCAAGCAAATACATTTACAAATTCAAATTCGAAAGTAATAGTATAAACAAATAATTATAAATATATAACTTAATTGGTGTAAGTTGTATTTTTTGGCTAGTTCTCAGGTGTGGAATCAACTTTGTGGAACTGCCACATATTGAAATAAAGGACATTCAATAAACACCAACGTCTACACATATTTATCTATGGCCTTATCTTATGCAGAAACTTGTGTTCGTATTTTATATAAAGAAGATTAATAATTATATTACTAATTACATTGTTTTTGTTTGTTGCTCAATCACGCCCAAACCACTGTATCAAATTGTTCTGCTTAAATTTCGTATGGACGTCCGGTTAGCATGTAGGCTAATCAAAAATTACATCCACTATTTTGTTTTAAGTTAGCGACTTCAAAACACTTCTCTTTAGCCTTTTTCTCAGCTTATGCTTTTTACTTTCTTTCTATCTTACAGGTAGAGAAAGTATTGGGATCGTCAAAAAAATCGAACTCGAGATTTTGATGAATTTTGACGTTTCATGACTTCCTGAATCCGAAAAAGTGGTTTTTGAATTTCCGTCTGTCTGTCTGTCTGTCTGTCTGTCTGTACCTCCAACTAGAGCCTAAACTATTTTACCGATTGAGCTGAAACTTGATATCTAGGGTTTTCATAGGGTTGCCCCGAGGGGTTTTTGGAATTGGATATCTACCCCTAAAATTAAGGGTAGTTTAC
>CABFWB010005490.1:0-29096 GCA_902151455.1 Timema bartmani | reverse complement strand
TCTTAGGTGGACAAAGATGCGCCTCTTTTCTCATTGATTCTATATCATTGTATATTATTTTATGCGTGTTCTTATGTGGAGTGGTGATGATACAATGTACATTATTCCGTTCAGAAATCTTACGAGTTTATAGAAAGAGAGAGAAAGTCTGTGCGGTGTGCCGTACCATTTATTTAGATTTTCATTAGATCAACTTTTGAAGGCTCCTAGATTAAAAATTATATTAGATATTACGTCCATCTTAAAGAAAAATTGTGACTATAGAACACTACTTTTTAGCCTGTCTAGAGCTGTAACTCATAAACTATGGAAAAGGTGACAATATTAACCCGTAATCAATCAATCATTATATAAATAATATACGATGTATATTTATTTGTATGTATGTGCGTCTGTGTGTTTGTGGGTGTGTGTGTGGGGCTATAACTCCAAACCATGATACCTAAAATCTTAAATCATACTAATATATTATTATTGTTTATAGGCCCATCGACACAATGAGGTCATTAGGGCCTTGACATTTAAAAATACAGTAAAATCCCATACTAATATAAAAACAATGAAATATTGTCTATCTGTTTGTTGTTCAAACACACTCAAGCCATTGTATACTTTTAGGAGACATAGAAATTATTATTTTTTAAATAGAAGGAATATAATAGGATTACCCCAAATACCCCATTAATTCTTAAATATTAGAAATGTCTAAGTGGGGATGGTGAAATGGCGGATTTAGAAATTTCCCAAACTTATGTAAGAAACTAATTTTCCCTGTGGTAGAAGATTGAAATTTGTCAGACAGGTATAAGTTCCACACCAAACATTCTGAGAGAAAAATAATTAAATTTTAAGATTAATTACAGGAAAAGGGGTAAAGGGGTAAGCCCCAAAAATTTTCTAAGCTAATAGAATAAAACATTTCCCGTATGTTAGAAAATTGAAATATTTAATTACCTTAAACCTCAAGCAACCATAATATGCTGAACATTTATGCGCTTTGTTAAACTTTGATGCTCTTATTTACAATGTGTTTCTGTAATAATGCATATAATTTATTTTTACATATCATATGATCGCTCTTAGGCAAATATTGAGCTACATGGATTGCGTTCGTTTGGGAACTCAGTTTATGAGCAGATCATTGCTGAAATGTCAGCTTTCAACACATCTTTAGATTATAACTTTGATATTGTGTTTTAGTCAGCCTACTTTTTACGTTCTGTATCACAATTTAAAACAATAAAGTATTAATATTTATACACAATTTAAGATATGGTTACTTTTCCCTGAGGTTAGTTTTATACTATACAAAAGAACAAATTATTTGATAGATTCCCCGTGTGAAGAACAGGATACACTAGCTAGGTTTTTATGTGAATTCGAAATTTTTGAGCGTTTTTCTTTTCTTCTGGGTAGTATAAGCAATAATAATACCAAATAATCAACTTTTAGAATGTTGGTTTGCCTGCATGTCCATTTGTTTGTTTCCAGTAAACTCAAAAAGTATTTATCGCATCGAGACGGAACTTATTCTTTTGTACTCCTTATTTTTCAGAGAACCGCTGTAAGCTACATATGATCACGCTAGCTCATCAGCGAGTGAAGAAGTGTTTGAAAAAAACCGGGTGCAAGCAGTGAACATTCGTCGCGGCTGGTATTGTGGGTACATAAGATAGCACGTGATATGAGCTAGGGTGGGGAGGTGGAAGGAATGGAATGAGTCCATGTTTCTTCTTAAATCTTTGTACGCACATAAAACACTGCTTTTGAAGTTTCATTATTTTCTAGAATGTTAAGTTGTCGAATGCGTTGATGCGTTGATCCATTTAATGCGAATGAAGCCGCAGGCAAATGCTAGTCCTTGTATTATTAACTTCATAAAACTCCCGTGTTTGAAAATGTGGAAGATTATGGTTTTACCCTCTACATCCATGAAAATGTTGATACCTTTCCTTTAAAATTAGGTATGCATTACACATCCTGATCCATTAGTGTAATTATCACATATAAGTACAGTCCAAACGGATATTGAAGAGTGTTGATTAAGAAAATATGCCTTTAGTCCTTTTAATCTAATAATCGCGAGCTGTTTTGTTGTCCTTCCTACATAGTCAAGTCAGCAAAATTGTAATCTTTTATTAGTTTTGAAAATTTCAAAAACTGTCCCTCACCCTCAATTCCTCAAACCCCATTACTGAATTGGTTTTAAATTTTCAGACTTCTATAGTTATATGGGGTGGTCCTTTTACGTGCTTGTCAAGATTTTAGAATTCTAACACACATATTAAGTTAGTAGTCAATTTGATTTGAAAATGATATCCTCCCCTCCAACGCATTAGATAATCTAACTAAATATACCAATGGCTATCAGGTGTGGTAAATCTATTTTGCTATTTGTCACCTCGGTTATTATACGTCTATAATTATTGCATGTTCTAACAGAAAAAATTAAATATATATAATTTCATAAATCATAACTAACTCAATAGAATGAGGAAAATTAGAAGCTAAGGCAATCAGGGCAGATCATCTTTTTCCTTTCCTATGATCTCAAAAATGTAATCAAGTACACAATTTTTATTTTAGGTTTACAAGGCCTGTTAGAAATAATAAATATTTCGCTTCATAATGCAAACTATTTAAATATTAAGTGATGAATCCACGAGGCAGATAATATATTATACAACGCTATCTCTTGAGCGAAATTATAACTGAAACAACCATTTTCAAATTTAGTAACACAGTTTGACGCCGCTCAGCAGCACCAACCAGCTAAAGAGAAAGACAACTAAACGAACATACAAGACTTTGGATACCATCTAGCGGATAGATACAAAACTATTTATGAGTCAATACTTTCAGCACCTGCCGCACAAATGTTGCGACAATTTAGAAAGGAGGGTTTTAAATTTAATAACAAAAGTTAATGTGTGCTGTTATAGCCATAATGATTTGAAATAAATTATACAAGTCCCGTTTATAACACTAACATTCTACACAGAAATATAAATTTCAAAATAATATTTTACGTTTAGTTATAAAATTGAAAAATCCTTAATTTAATTTATTCTCGTTTTCTATTTGCTACATGGAAACTTATTGATCCCGCAGCAATAAAATAAAAATACTTGTAAGCAGTTCGGGTTGGGCTTAAATTACGAAATTCTACTAGACTTATAATAATAATAATATATAATAATAATAATAATAATAATAATAATAATAATAATAATAATAATAATAATAATAATACTTAGCACCACGTCTTACTAATCGTTCGGGTTATACGTTGACTTATTATAAGAGTCCTTACTTTAAAGATCTTTGTTGAATACCTTTTCGCTCCCAAATATCAATAATACCTAAATTAACGAAGCTTAAAGTTTTAAAACAAGACTATTTAGAATATTACTATCCAGAAATGTTACTAAACATATCGAAAGTATTTCATTTGAGTGAATTTTATCGAACCAAACAATCCTATATTAGTTGACCTAACTAATTAACAAAACACTAACATAATTATAAGCTTCATCAAACTTTCTCGAATTTGAACGGAACGAGCCAATCACAGGAAATCTCTATCCTATTTAACTTAACTCGACTTAACTTTATTTTACTTTATCCCTTTTAACTTAACTTAATTGTTAAAATCCTTACAGTGTGTAGTTTAAATCGCTAATATCCATACGTTTATAATAAAGAGACCGGTTGGTATAAAAAAAAAACACGTTTGGAAATAAACCCAATTAAAACATCTGAACAGTTCGTTCTCAAACTTATCTACAATTCTAATTTCATATAAAGGGTCTTATTTGACATTTAGGAAACCTACCAGATATATTTTCATGAATTCATAGGTCGAGTCATGAGATCTGCAGCTGTCACTTTTAATAGATATTGTCAATACCTATAAAATAACACTAATAATATAATAAAATGTTATCAATAATTATTGCTAAAATGTTTATATTGTCTAAAAAGCGCCTCCCCATAAAATTGAACTGTACTTAATGTGTTCTAGTGTATATATTCTTTATCACTGACATACTAGTGCCCTTAAGGGAAAATGATGAGAGTAAATAGTTTAATGAAATGAATCAACATTTTTCAGAAAAAAAATAAAGAAAGAAGAACCAAATTATTTAAAAACACAACAATCCCTCGACTGGTCCAGACACCATAATACCGCACACACAACTATTTAGCTTATCCTTGGAGTCATCTGCACTTGGGAACACACCAGTTTCAAGTATTTACAATACTTGAATTTTTTAATACAAAATATTGAATAAGTAGGTTGACTGTCAAATCCAAGATTTTCTGTTCGATACCAGCCAGTGACTAAAAATAACTCAATACCGACCTATTTTAATTTATGAATCACATTTTGAGGGGACTACACTATAAACCACTAAATTCATTTGATTTTTTTTTTTTTTGACGTTTCACTAAAACCAGGTAATTTTTATCTCCTCTCTTATTCCTCTCTAAGGTAACTGAACAGATCATCATTGTTGTTGTTTTTTCTAAGTTTACAGCACACGCTATTTTAAAGACTCATCATCAACTAATTTAGTTAATGTTTGTAACGTTGTTTGCATGCATCGCACGGCGTAATTATACATCTTTCGTCGCACGGCATGATGGTCCGTTGCCTGGGAGAGTGCCCCGGCTAGATCAAAGTAAGCCACGTAAAGACCAAGTTAAAACAATTCACTGCCTTTATCTCCGTTCTTATCAACTACGATAGGAAAATGTTTATTTTCGACAGAAATAATTAGTAAAATGGGACTAATTAATTAAAGTATTTAACGTGCATCTTTATGAATCGACTGATTATATCAGCACACGAGATATAAACTAATTTAAATATAGAACAGACACAACACCCAGATCCCTTGTCTTTAATTCATCACTGTGAAAGAGGAAAGCCATATTTCAATATTTCACCAACGGTATTTTATTTTTTTGCAATGCTGGTAATCGAAGCCGAGACCCCTAGCTCAGAATATATACATGATACTGGCTGGGCTAAGATGTCGGACCATAACTAATTTAAAGTAATGTGAATGAAAAGCAATTTTGTATTAAAATAAACTGTTGTGAATATATTTCTATCAATAATGTTTTAATATTATATAATCAGCTTCGGCGACCCTATGGTCTAAGGCGTCACTCTCACAATATACTAGACTGCCAAAGATGAGGAGATCATGGTTCGTTCTCAGTCGGGTGCACTGAGGCCAGTTTTCCATTCTCCCTCCACCCAAATGTGGGTACACTTCCTAAAAATGTAACCTTCCTGATCCATAATACCTTTGACGTAGTTAATACATAGGCGTATAACCTGAACGGTTAGTAATACGCGATGCTAAAAAAATATTGGTATAATATATTGCTACTTGGACATTAAAAATATAAACACTGCCTATTGTGTTTTCAGGAAGTCAAGAAAACATATAAATTTGAAATTTAACTTGCGCGATGGACACAACAAAATAAAATATCAAAATATCAATATTTTAAGGTTGTTTTAACTTAAAAAAGAATAGTCCATTCGTTACGGTTTATTATTTAAACGAAAATCGTTTATTTGATTTGCCCCGTGTCTTACTACCCATCAGGGCTATCCACATTTAATTGCGTTTATGAGGTAGGGAAGAGGAAGGTAAAATTGAGAGGAAACGTGTAATCATTTTCTTATAATAAGCATGGGAAATTGATGAGAAGAAATCATCCTCTGTATACTCGGCCAACATTGGAAACATGAGCTCCGATTCACCGGAAAACCAAAATTAGATGATATTCTTTACATTTAAAATTGACACCGGGACAAAGGAATTGAACCCAGGACCTTTGGCTTTTGACCTGGTTCGATTCCCGTGCCCAGGTGTCATTTTTCAATTTAAAGAATACGATATTTAGGCTCAGCTATAACCGTAACTAACAAATATAATAGCTTGGCTATTTAATCCATCAAAATTAAATGTGCCTGACACCTATGCAGCGTGCCCATTGATACGGATTTTCACTGCACTAATTTCCATGTAAATTAAAACACTTTTTTTACGCAACTATCTTCAAATTTTACAATATTTAATTGCTATTTCTATGGAGAGGAGGTATACATGTGGAATGTGTCTACTGTCCAATTTTCAAAGGAACAACCTTATATGACAGCTATAAAATCTACTTTAAAGTATTCATAAGTCAAGTCATATGATCTACAGCTGTCACTTTTGTTAGATATTAGGTGACCTGGTGGTCTAGGTGTAAGGTGTCATACTTCTGTGCTGGGGTCCGGAGTTCAATCCTCGGTCCCGGCACATATTTATCTGATTGCCAAACCCTTCCTTCACCTCTGACAAGACATGTATTAATCACAACTTATGAATGTGAGGAATGCCAGGCCTCCACCGTGGTTCGGATCCCACGTTAAGCTGTAGGTCCTCCATTTAATCTCACAATCACCCTATAATTACACATTAAGGTAAGTGCGTATAACCCAAACGGGTAGTAAGAAGCGGTGCTAATAATAATAATGTTGTTAGATATTATCAATACCAATAAAAATAACTCTAATAATATAATAAAATGCTTTCATTGTTGACAGCAGAAAATATATGTTTGTATTTTTTTAAACTCTTTTCCTATGAAAATTGAACCATACAGGGATAGATAAAATTATAGAACATTGAATTAGTAGTTCAAACGTGAGTTAATTTTTGTTGCAGCTAATGCTCTAGTTGTAAAGAAAGTTTAAGTGATAACTTTGAACACTTAATAGTTTGTTTTTATAACTCTTAGTAGTATACGTTGTTAGCAGTGACCGTTAACAATCTCCCCTTCCGGAGCACAAAGATACATTTATGTTTAAGGAAATGCACCCGCGTTCACAAGGAGAGATAATATGGGGAGCGACAATATGAATGGGGAAAAGCCTCCCGATTTCTCTGGATGGGAATAGAATCCGGTCCTCCCAAGACACTACCGAGCACAATAGCACCTACCTCCTCACCCTCCCCTTGTTTTAATCTATAATATTAGTATCGAAACATTCACAATCTCGTTTGTAGAAAGGATATAAAAATATATTTTATGCGAGAAAAAAACACTTAATTTTAAATCTGCAATTTTTTATTTAATTTAGTTGAATACAATTAATTTTTTTTTAAATATTTTTGTCTGTATTCTTTAAGGTGTAATTTATATTAGGTTAATTTATGTTTTTACCAGCTTTGGTGCACGTATGATCTAAGGCGTCACTCCCGCCATAGACTAGCTGCCGATGACGAGGATATCGGGGTTCGAATCCCGTTTGGGTGTACTAAGGATAGTTTTTCTTAAAGGGTTTTCCACTCTCCTTCTACGAAAATGTGGGTAAGCTTCCTCTAAATTTAACCTTCCTCGTCCCTAGCATATTAGCGTAGTTAGTACACATGCGTACAGCCCAAACGGGTAGTAAAACAAGTTTCTAGAAGAAAAAAAGTTTTCAAATAGTTTATAAACTATAGATAGAACTTTGTTATTAGAAAATGATCGTTTCTACTGAGCTATCGAAGTAGGCCGACGACCTGTGCTGTTAGTTCTTACATTAGCCGCAGGGTCGCATCAGTTTGTAGAGAGGCTTATTCCGCGTTCTGGGCATACTCTAATGGCTGCTACAAATCTCTTCACACTGTGTTTTGACCGCCTTACATCCTTCCTTGTAAAGTGCACAACATACGCCATTGGGAAAGAAGAAACACTGAATGAAGACACTAAGATTTCAAGGTAGCTTGTTATTACTAGCGGCAAACTTATAAACTGTCATTAAATTGATTTGTTGAAATCATCACGTTCGTTTATTTGTATTAATAAATTTGTATTAACGATAATCCTCTAAATAGGATATATATGATAATAAATTAAACTCAACAATCTTGGTTATAAATCTGTATAAGGTGCAAGTAGGACTGGTAATTTTCTTTGACATAATACCGATATTAAGTAATTTGATTCATGAAAGCTACTTTTTATATATATATCCAATTAAATCGGCTGTTTCCGATATATTTAATAGCAATAGTCAGGGCAGGCTAGAACGCTGGTATTAAATGGATGCTGTTATAATTTATGATACAATTATTCGCCATTTTCAATACTAATGTTTTCTGCTAGCTGTTGGAATTAGCAGACAATCAGTGGCGTATTCTGAGAAAATTAATATATATGCTGTACTCTAAATGTAGCAGGGGATATTTGGGGGCCGAGGACCACCATTGTCCAAGAAGGTCAAGGGATTATTTCAAGGGAGGTATTTGAAGATGTGTGCCTAAAGAACAGTGGTTCTTGAACATTATTATTTACCCTTAACCATATGCTAACTTAGGAAATTTTGAGGCCCCTGCTACTCCCATATTTTCTCTTTGCTTTATTTATCCATAACGATGATTACCATCCTCTCAAAGTCTAATAAAAGTAACTCCATGGTGTTAGACCACATTCAAGTTATACCTACCGAGTGACTACCAAACTGTTTGACGAATCAGTGCCAACTCTTGCGCATAGCGAATGGTCAGCACAACGACGCCTCCAGCCATTAAACTCGGCTTTTTATACCGGAGCCACTACTACTTTATTCGAGTAAATCCTTATTTATCCACACCAGGCTGAGTCTAACCCGTTCCAGACCCACTGCTTCCCAGATAATCTGGAAACACTTCTCAGAAAATCTGGAAGCACCGGGAATCGAACCCGGGACCTGTGGGTCCATAACCAGAACCTATGACTACTAGACCACAAGAGCAATTTTCAAATTGTAATGGTATCTACATGGTTAGAAATTTAAATAAATATTAATGTCGGGGCTAAGAGTGGTAAGAGCACATTTCTGAATGCATAAGAGAGACAGATCCTATTCAATTAGCCCAGTGTAATTAAAAGCACACAGCAATACTCAAAGCAAAGAATCATAATAAGGGTAAAATGAAGTGGTACATCGATCAAGCATCCATCAGATCTTGGTGAGAGGGAATCAGGTGGATTGTCCAACTCACGTTGCAATTAAAACTATTTCTTAAAGCCTAACTTACCTCACACAATGCTGCTTGTAAACAAACGAGTCTTCCAACTTGAGAATGTATGCTCTAGAAGCTATTTAGATGCGTAAACTCTGACTAACATAGGGGAGATTATCTCGTACTATTAATACTCTATCGCTACATCATTGGTTTATTTGATAAGATAGTTTCACATATCTTTTGCTTTAAGCAGTGGTGCACCCAAGGGGGAGAGGGGCAAACAGGGTATTTGACCCCGCCCCCCCTTCCCCAATACCACGAATAATTTTAATATAAATTTAAATAATATGAAGTATAGCTAAAATATTTAGCAGTGAAGATGTGTCTAATATATAGGCTACATTTTAAAACCAGGCGTCTGACTTAAGCCTAATACACAAAATTAACAATTGAAAAAACCCCACAAATAATTGTTTCGATATCATTTGCAGTATTTAAATCTCTTAATTACTATAAAACTACTCCAAATCATTTCTAAAAGCATTTAATATTAATAAATATTCTCGGCCTTCAGGTATTAGGGGGCTGTGCAACCTCAAACCCGTTCTACACCAAAATTTCATTCTTGCTACAGCCTTTATTGAATGGCTCCCCCAAATTAAATGGCTGGGTGCGCCACTGATTAAGTAAATTATATGAAATTATAATTTATTTTACCGTTTCCTTCTAAATCATCTTGAAATGGTGAAATTACACTCCTGACTTTAAGGATTCTTTGATGTATAACTATACAAAATCACAATAAGTCGTTACCGGTAGTATAAAACAAAAACTAAAAGAACACTATTAAAACTCCACAAATCCTTTCTGCTAAAGAAAAACAAGAATTACCGTCAACCAGCCTCGTCGCACGCCCTACCGCCCCTCCCCCCTTCCTCACTCTACCAGTGCTGAGATGCCTAAATTTGAAATAGTGATTAAGTGTTTGCCAAACACATGATAATACATGTGACTAGAATGCCTAAACATAGCTCAATTTATTTAATTAGTGTATAATTTAAAGCTTGTTACATAACCTAACTATTATTTTACAATTAATTTTATATATTTTTTTATGTAATTTTACTTAAACTATACTAAATTAGCTTAATAAATAAATATTGTGATCTTGAATATTTTTTCAATAGTTGGCACAATGCTTAGCCTGCTACACGTGAACAGCACGACCTGGAGGGTAAAAAGCCGAACTCATTGGCCAATTAGCCTACTTGTGGGCGAGCGGAAAGGAATGTGTTGCAACCCCCTAGACATTGGGCAAGGTCATTAGAGCCTCTCTAGCTTGCCTTGCAGTTTTCAAGCAGCAGGCCCTGGGTTTCCTATTGTGTTAAGTAGAGCCTTTTGGAAGAATATTTACTTAAAACACAGTATTCTTGGAATATGAATCAATATTAGTTTTAAAATTAATAATTCATTACATGTATATTTATTAACAATCTAAACATTAGTATTTACACAGTTAGCACAGACAACATTGAATTAAAAAAAACTAGTCCATATAATTATGGGTATGCGGCGCAGGACTAGCATACCCCGGAGAATACGCCACTGCAGACAAGTTTAGTAAAAATAGGGAAAATCAATTCACTATAAACAAATATAAATAAAGCATTCAATTTATTTTTATCCACAGCTCCTTAAGTGTAGGCATATGAAATATATCTACAAATTGATCGATGTTTCGTATAGTAAAACATAGATATGAATATCGATGTATTTGTAAATAAATCTATATATATTGTACATCGATATATCGGTGCCATCCTTAGGTACAAGTATATATCTCTCTATATTTTTATTCATCCTTAAAAAATGTGTTACTAATTTTATAATACAACATTTGAATTTATAACTAACCCTGTATCGTATCTTGAATCACTAAGAATTACGGATGGGCGTTTTTTTAAATAAAAAATAATCCATTAAAATTGATTCTTTTTAAAAACTATGAATCAATGCATTGATAGAATAGGAGTTGATTATCAACTAACCAGTTTTTGTTATTTAATGTGGTGAAACGAGTTAAATTAAGTAAAGTGAGTTTTTTTATCTTCTCAAAACACAACCACATGGTATCTAACCTTACATGACAAGAATAAATCAAAGTAGCCAACTTAGGAAAATATTTGGTGCAAAAAGGAATTATAGTATTGGAGAGTGGAGGAGGTTTCATAATTATGAGTTGTATAGCCTGTACTCATCATAGAATAAATAAATAAATAAAATTAACTAGATCTTTACATTAAAAAAATAAATTCAGTAATTATTATACTCTACATGCTCTCACTGTTCATTTTATTTTCATTCTTCAATAATGATCATTAAAAATGAAGAAAAGGAAAACTTATTTTCACGTTTAATGAAAGGATTAAATAGTAATTCAGTCTAATGAAATGAGTGTTCTGACAGTAATTTTTGTATTAATTGTTAATGAAACATTGAAAATGATCCAATGAAAATGACTTGTCATAACTTGACAGAAGTTTTTTTTAATCATCACCCAATCCCATTTTCATAATTAAAATTGTATCATAAGGTAGAGGCTATATGGACGTGTTAGAGCTTCCTTGAGGGTAAGGCCAGCAGTTTAACGGATATTGATTAATAAGCAGTTTACAAATAATGTAATTAATGATTTAGTGATTTGATAGGGTCTACCTGTAATTAATAAGGAATTTTACCACCAAAACCTACTCGAACGAGTCATTTTCTAAATAATACGCCAACATTCTATTAGTTTTAAAAAAAATCACAACAGAAGAACACGAAAAAAAGTAAATTAAATTCACATGTTCATCGAAATAAAAAGAAACATTACATAAATATATGTGCTCAACCTTTGGGATTTATTTTTTTAGACATGGTACAGTACATATGTAGTCCCTAATTAGTATTTACATGTTTTATATACCTGGGAGATATAAACACATATTGAAGTATAATTCTAAAAAAAAAAATGCCAGTCAAGTGGACTAATTTTATCTTAATAATAATAATAATAATAATAATAATAATAATAATAATAATAATAATAATAATAATAATAATAATAATAATAGTCAAAAATCACCCCGAAGACATATTGTCCCAGCCACCCCTTCAAAACTTCTGCTCTCCTAATCCTTATGAAACCAAATCCGCGGTATAGAGCCCAAATAATTTTTTTTCTATAACCTCACCACACACACCGAATAACGGCTACTACGGACAAATTAATTATGATATAGAGAACATATACAAGGTTTTTTTCGTGTATGTGTGTGTGTGTGTGTGTGTATTTTCCAACCCTCTTGGCCATCAAAAAGGCGAGCATCAACAGAGGAAAGAGGGAGGGAGGATAAAAGATAGAAGGGGGAGAAGGGATTGGAGGTAAAAATGGACTTCAAAGAGATGAAGCAACAGTAGATGGATTCGTATAAGAGTAGAAGGGGAGCGTTTGATGGGTGGTATGTGTGGGGGGGATGGGGGAGAGTGTTCGGATAAGGAAAGGAGGAATAGGGACATAGGAGTGGTGGATGATGTTGGGGGGGGGGGATAAAGACAGGGGAGCTGATGACCCTAATAATGCGATGGATTTTCTGTTTAAGAGCTTGATAAAATGATAAAGATCTTTATTCAAGTATCACGTGATTAGCGTCGCATGTTCGAGGTTCAGCCAGTGGTCGGCTTCTAAAGTTATATTCGTTCCTCTTCTTTCCTCACCCCACCAACCCCATGATCATCATGATCATCTTTGTGGACGTGTTTGTGGGGTAGTGGAGGGAGAAGAAGAAAGTAAAGAAGCCAATCAAAGCTATCTATGGATAATATGTTAGAAACCCGCTTCAGTGACCGAACGATCTAAGCCTCTAAGTCGTCATTTTCATGTTAGATTGGCCTGCTGATGACGGAAATATGAGGGTTCAAATCCTGGTTGGGTCAACTAAGCTTTTTTTTCTAAATGGTTTCCCACTTTCCTTCCATGCAAATGCGTGTAGATCATCACTAAAAGTCTTCCTTCCTCATCCCTACCCTATTAGAGTAATTTTCACATATATGTATAACCTGAACAAGTGAAAGACGTGGTGATAAAAAAAAAAGGTCCTTATACATGTCGTAAGGCTATATATTAGCTTATATTATAATCTCATTATTATCAACCAGTGCCGTAATAATGGAATCTTGCCAGGGTGGACAGAGATAAAGGTCTACTACAATTTCCTTACGAGTAGCCTTTTGGAAAATCTAAAAAAAAAATTTTTGTTGCTAGCATCAAATTGAAAGTCATTAATATCACCCACTGTAGGAATAAATTTTGATTTAATTTGAAAATCTATATAGGCTTAGTTAATTAAGAGAGTTGAACAAAGCTTAAGGATTACTGTATAAAAATAAATTTTTGATAACTAAATGGATAAAACAAAAAAAATATTAATAAAACCATAAAAGGTTTTTTTTTTGTTTCGTGGTTGTGGCAACCAGGGATATTATACTACATGAAATAATAAATTGAATGTATAATATTTACACTTATATTCTTAAAACGGGCCAACGTACATTTTACCACAGATATTTAAAAAATAAATAATGTAAATAAAAGCCATACAAATTTTTAGTTTCAAAGTGAAAAGTTTTAATTTTGTGAACACAAGCGCACGAACACGGATTGTATCGACGTCATCAACCGTATTGATCTTGTCCGGTTCGCTATATTTATTTGTGAACACAAGCGCACGAACACGGATTGTATCGACGTCATCAACCGTCTTGATCTTGTCCGGTTCGCTATATTTATTTGTGAATTAAAGGCACCCATTTAGAAGCTCTCGTTTGTAAATAATTTTTAAGTGACGAAAAAATAAGAAACATCCATAAAGTTATTTCCATATTTCATGTTTCAATAATGTAATAACGCTTTAACGACGTTGCCTACTTGGAGATTTCGAAGCTATTTACGAAGCGGGTTGCATCTTAACTATCATACTTGGACGCTAATGTACAAAATAAAGATAGAGGGAAGAAAATGAGAAGTTCACCTTGAGTAGGCTCTTATTTATGTTATGATAACCCTTTCCCTCTTCCTCTGACGAGTTTACACAGTCACTTTAGTATTTACTCCTTGAAAACATTGACTTGCTCTTTAATTGTACCTTTTCCTTGTTTCTTATTCTAGATAGAAATGAGCTTCCATGGACTTTTTTAATCTACATCCTGGCAGGAAGATTCCCGCAGGCCATTTTTTGCGATCAAGACAAATAGCCTAAGTTGTAGAGGATTTATACAAAACATGTTTACAAAAAACCTACTTTTAGATTTTAAAAAATGTGACACTGTAGGACTGTTTTTAGAATTATTTAAAAATGTATGTTTTTTGTTTCAACGTTATATCTTTAAAACTCGCTGAGTAAAACGTAAAATCATTAACATGGGAAATCCTATCTTGACCGGCCGTGACGTCACAGGTAAGGCAACGCCCTTAAAAAAAACCATAATTGTTGGCTGTGAGCGTTTTGACTGTCAAAAGGGACAGCTGCTCAACATATGGGCTTGCGAATCACATATAATTTCTGCGTATGTATGCATTAAAGTAGATTTGGTAACATTGCCAAGTTATCAGTTAAAATTATACGTAAATAAAAGGGTTTAGTTAAGACTGTATTTGTAAATTGTTCTCATCACTTAGTAAACCGGCCCCGCGGTGTAGTGGTCAGTGAACCTCGGGGTTCCAGGCGCGACTCTCGGCTCGTACTTTGGGTATTTTTTCCCCGAAAGGGGAATTATCCCAACGATCACCAGGTTTGGGATAATTAGGCTTAAGTTAGGTTAAGACTCACACCAGCTCCGTAACTTTATAATCAATATCATCACATCATCTCATATGACGTTAATAATTTTATTGTAGACTAGCATTTGCCTGCGGCTTTATTCGCATTAAAATATACATCAACGCATTCGACAACTTATAATCCTAGAAAAGAATGAAACTTAAAAACCAGTGTTTTATGTGCGTACGAAGATTCAAGAAGAAACATGGACTCATTCCATTCATTACACCTCCCCACCCTAGTTCATATTACGTGCCCACAATACCAGCCGCGACGAATGTTCACTGCTTACACCCGGTTTTTTCAAACACTTCTTTGCTCGCTGATGAGCTAGCATTATGTTATGTCTATTACCGCGGTTCTCTGAAAAATAAGGAGCACAAGAGAAGAAGTTCCGTCTCGATGTGATACATACTTTTTGAGTTTTCTGGAAACAAACAAATTGACACACAGACAAACCTTCTAAAAATGGATTATCTATCAAAAGTGATAGCTGAAGATCACGTGACTTGACGTATTAATACTTTAAGGTAGATCTATAAACTTTTATAGTTGCCAGATAAGGTCCTTCTTATAAAAATTTGACTATACTCTTGCTTTGTACAGATGGGAATGGATACTAATTGATTTTTTGACAAATGACTCCAAGGAAAGAAGGGGTATAGAAGAATACACTTTAATAATAATTACAAGTATTTAAAAAAAAGCACACAGAAGTGGAAAGAAAAATTTCAAATCAGTCATAGATTTTATATCAAATTATGGAAAACAAGGTTTTCTCTAAAAATTTATTAAAACGTTGACGCCTGCAAGGTATATGGTGCGCCAAACTAATACGTCAAACATATTATATATACAGATCAACAAACGGCGTACAAAGCCAGGGCAGATATTTGTTTTTCTCAGTTTGATTACACGTGTCTTTTTTTTCTCTTTCTACTTTTTTTTAATCTTTCATGCTATTTATCGAAGTGGTATGGGTTTCGCCCCACCATAAGCCGAGTTTACACATGACTTTTTTTTTTTAAATGAATCATTTCCAATGATTCATTTTTCATAAAAAGGAAAATGAATGGAATTTGTTCACATGTCATTGATCATGTTGAGACTGATCAACAAACGTTTCATTTATAAAAATGGCGCCGTACGAAAAGTTAATAAGAGCCGCTGTTCTTGAAACATGTGTGCAGTTATCGCGTGAGTTAGAAAATATATTAAATTTTATAAAGCAGGTTTAAAGCAGGTATAAAGCAGCCTTGTAAAGTTGAATTTAAATAAATATTTACATTAAAAGAAAAATAAATTCAATAATTCTTTGTACATTCTCTCACGGTTCATTTTATTTTTATTTTCCAAAAATATAATAATTAAAAATGAAGAAAAGAGGAGTTCTTTTTCAATTATAATGAAAGTATTAACTCATAATTCATTTTAATGATATGAGTGTTCTGGCGTTCATTTTGTATTCATTTTCAATGAAAATAATTAATGAAAATGAAATTTGAGAGCACGCCTTTATTGAAACCGTTTTCGCTTCCTTTGTATCCGTATTTGAAGCCGATGGCAGAGAAGCTTAGTTATTTTTCAACACACCTATTTTTTATTTAGTATCATTCGAATGGGGTAGAGATGATGACGGAATCATTTTTACTTTCTTAGAGATAATCCACCCTCTTTCGCGTGGAAGGAGAGTGTGAAATAATCTAGGGAAAGCCACCCTCTGTAGACTCGACCGGGATTCTAACCCCAATCTCCCCGTCATCAGCAGGCCAGTCTAACAACGAGAGCGACGCCTTAAGCCAGGGGTCCCCAAACCTTTTAGACATAAAGAGCGCTTGCATCAGAAAAAATAAATACTGGAGCCCCCATAAAATTTGTACCCTAATATTATGAACGTTCAATAACGACAGTGGTCCACCGCCTTAGCTCAGCCGGTAGTGCTTCTGCCTACGGAGCTAAGGGTTCCAGGTTCTATTCCAGGCATGGCAGAAAAATGTATTATTGGTGAAATATGAGTTTACCTTTCACAGTGATGAACTAACAGCTAGGGTGCTGGATGTTGTGTCTGCCCTAGATTTAAGATTAGCGTTGTTAGTAAATAGGCGTATAACATGAACAGGTAGTAAGACGCTGAAAAATAAATAAAAATAACGACAGTTACCCGCTTTGGTACCCGCGTGGTCTAACGCGCTACTCTCGTGTTGGACTAGACATCCCGAGATGGGGCAATCGGGGTTCGATTCCAGTCAGGTGCACTTCCTCTTAATTAAGTCTTCATAATCCATAGCCCATTAGTGTAATTAGTTCCTAGACGTATAACCCGAACAAGTAGTAAGATGTGTTGCTAAAAATAAAAATAATAACGACGGTTACATTTAACAAGTATAATTAGTATGAAACCAAAGGATAACATCACATGTTCTGGTGCACCGTTGTCAAATGGCCTTTAATCAGATTGGAAAACATTGGCAATCTTAATTACTGATGTTATTTTATATTTTGAAAACAAAGAAAAATCTAAAATTGCCTCATGGAGCTGAGTCTTAGAATTCCACGGCGCACACTTTGTAAAACGCTTCCGTAATCCATTTGGTAACTGAAGGAGTGAGTGATTATTAAACACACGCGTATAGAACGAACCTAAGGGAAAAATTATGATAAATATTACAAATATTTTAGTTGTGGTGCTGGAGGAGAAAATAGAAGCTAAAGTGGACAGATCATGTGACTAATGAAGAGGTTCTAAGAAGAGTACATGAATATAGAACCATACAGCAGGTAACTGTCCGAAGAAAGGCCAACTGGATGGATAACTTTATGAGACGAAATGGTTTATTGAGTGAAGTCATAGAAGGTAAAGTGGAAGGGGAATAAAGGAGCAGAAATACGATTAATACAATTAATGGATGACCTCAAACAAGGAAAGAAGACTACAACTCAATTTGGACAAGGTAATGGACTTGTCGAAAGACAGAACATCTAATTACAACGAAAATAATAGCCCGAACGAGTACTAAGAAGCAATCTAAAAAAACGTAAAATATATCTGACATAGAAAATGAAAATCGTCCTGCCCCTAGAAACAACGATTTAAAAACGACCTTTGCAGGAGGGCGGTGGCCCATGAACGATGTTTTTACTGTCGAAAGACTCCACGCAAGCGGCCTATCCATCATTTCATCTTCTTTCTTCTTTTTTTTAATCACTCTGACACAACGTAGTAGTTAAATGGGATCGTTCAAATTATTCCTCAGTGGAGAGATTAATAATTTAAAAGCGCCTCGTAAAGTACAACAACAAAAACAAAACAAAAAAATGAAGCGAGGTCAAACGGGTCTGTAGAGGGCCCCATCTCACGCATCAGATCAGCAGAACAACGGGGGAGGGCGGACAGAAGGGTGAAGCTTTTTACTTAATTGCTCGCATGTCTCGTTCGAGCTCACGAGCAGATGTATGACGTCATCGCTACGGGAGATCATCGCAAGATCGCAAAGATTGTCACCTTCCTGAAAGTCACGTGACCCCCTGGGTCCATTCCATCCCCTTCCACCTTTCCCCGCATACTATCAACACTTAAGAGAGGTTTTGAGAACGAAGAAATATTCAGAAGAAACAAATACTTATAATTAGTAATGACCCGTTTCGGTAGTTGAATGGTTTAAAGGCGTCACTCTCAAAATATATTGGACTTAAGATGACGGAGATATCGGGGTATTACCCTAGAGGTTTTTTTCACTCTCCCTCCCCACAAATGTGGGTACACTTCCTCTAAATAAAACCTTCCTCATCCCTAACACATTAGCGTCATTAGTATATATACGTACAGCCCGAATGGTTAGTAAGAGGCGATGCTAAAAAAAGAATTAATTAGGGATAAGTTAACGTTAAAATAAATCCTCGATTTATTTGACAGTTATACAGTTGTTTGGTAAGACACCTTAGTTTAGCCAGTTCAGTCAATTTTTCATAGGAAAGGTAATTTAGAAAATATACCTAGATATTTACAAAATTGATTTCTGTTATCAATTTTGTGAATATCTAGGCGTTAGAAGGTTGTATAGTGTTTTTTGTATTATCTTAGGTAAATATAGTTTGTAAGTCGTATCAAGTTCGCTTATAAAGTGCACGTTAATCAATAGTCAAAGTTTTATAACAAATTTAAAATCCATTTAAAATTACAAGAGATATCTTAGAAATGCAAAAATATCTAAATAAAAAAAGATGTGTCTTATTGTTCTGGTACAATGGCATTGCTATAAAAAGGTCAAAACATAATTAATATTATACATATTTAATATAATATATATAATATAAGTTATACAAATAAAAGGTATCTGATTTCTCTATAGGCCCATTATATTCATTATGAAAAATATATAATTTGGAACATTTGCAATTTAAAAATAAATCTTTCTTTTCTATCTAACCGGACAAAATGTTATAGCTTAGAGCTAATCTCAGTTTCAACCAACCACACGTTCATAACACTCTTTGCGTCCACCTAGTAATGACGTCATATATTTCTTGTCAGTAATTTAACCTCCCCCCCTTCTCCTTTTCCATTTCTCCACTCCTCTCTCTCTTTACCCAAACTAAAAACAAGACAAACGGGTAAACATTCTTCAAACAGAGGCGTGATGTGTATCACCAGAGAATTTCTGTTGTGTTTTCTAGTGGCAACATTTAACAATACCTCCCTCACACCCCTGACCCTTGTAGCCTCCAACAAGCCCCCCCACCCCTCTAATCCACCTCTTTATACGTACTGAATGTGCACTTCATTTCGTTTGTTTTCGGCTCGTTTCCCCATCTCGCGTGACGAAATGTGGTTAAAGAGACCAGTACTCAACAGATAGATGGACTCGCCCAAAAAAAGCAGACGTTCGTTCGTCGAAACACCTCAACTCCAAACATCGAATCGTTTCGTTCTTATTTCATTCCCATATTTAAAACAGTCTCAGACGTCCCACGCTTGCTTTGGGACATGTAAAAATTTATCTTTTATCGAAACAAACTTTAAAATCCAAGGTGATAGTCCTAAAATAACACTAATTAAACGTTAAAAACAGGTAACTCTTCGTTTTTGGATATAACGCTTTCTTTAACGTTTTTACTTTTACGTAGGGGTGTGGAAATGTTTTTTCAGTCTCTCGGAAATGGTTATCTACTAATGGGAGAGACTGATTCTCTTTCTATCTCTTCTTTTAACTGCCTCTTCTCTTTCATGCCTCTTCCTCCTCTTCCCTTACCCAACAAACTTTCAACCATTTTCCTCTACGGAATACTCGTTCACATTACTAACACCTTAAAAATGTTACTCAGTACGGACTCTTGAACAACGTAAAGAATTATACAGGATGAGTTTTAACTTATGCTACAAAAGCTAAGAGCATATTCCTTATGAAAAACTAGGAAGAAAGTCTGTATACTGTATAAAGTTTTGCTCTGAGGTCATCATTAAGGGAGCAATGAGCCCTTGAAAATCAAATGCCTTCACCCTGTCATGCAGCCAGTAAGGGCCTGTTCCATGGCTCGCCGGACCTGAATCCTCTGGATTTCTTTCTGTTATCCCACATCAAAAGTGCCTTGTACAGTACACCCGTGGAACGTTAACCGGACCTTCATCCCCGAATTGTTGCAGCGTGGAACGTTAACCGGACCTTCATCCCCGAATTGTCGCAGCGTGGAATGTTAACCGGACCTTCAGCCCCGAATTGTCGCAGCGTGGAACGTTAACCGGACCTTCAGCCCCGAATTGTCGCAGCGTGGATAGCGTGGAACGTTAACCCGACCTTCAGCCCCGAATTGTCGCAGCGTGGAACGTTAACCCGACCTTCAGCCCCGAATTGTCACAGCATGGAACGTTAACCCGACCTTCAGCCCCTAAATGTCACAGCATGGAACGTTAACCCGACCTTCAGCCCCGAATTGTCGCAGCATGGAACGTTAACTCTGACCTTCAGCCCCGAATTGTCGCAGCGTGGAACGTTAACCCGACCTTCAGCCCCGAAATGTCACAGCATGGAACGTTAACCCGACCTTCAGCCCCTAAATGTCACAGCATGGAACGTTAACCCGACCTTCAGCTCCAAATTGTCACAGCGTGGAACGTTAACTCGACCTTCAGCCCCAAAATGTCACAGCGTGGAACATTGTCCGAAACACACCAGGCATGTTTCAAAGATTGCGACAGTCCAAGCTCCGATGATGGTGCTGTCTGGATGTTGGTGGCCGGCAATTAGAACATCTGCTATGATAAGACACGGATGTTTGCAAAAGGGATGTTGTAAGGTTGGTTATCTACTGTACATTGAGTAATAAAAGTACATACTTCTCTTCAGTTACTGTTCTCCTATTCATTTGTTATGTTGTTAAAAAAATGTTGTTTAGTCTTAAGTACATTGGTAACGACTTCAGAGCAAAACTTTATAGAGATTTTCTTCCTAGTTTTTCATGAGGAATATGCGCCTAGCTTTTGTGGCATTTGTTAAATCTCATCCTGTATATACAAGTTGGTTAACTTAATAATAAGATTGTTAAGGTGGGGATGTAGGTAACGCGAAATTAAAAGGCAGTGTTTTGGCAGTTTTTATAGTAAGGCATTTGTTCGCCAAAAATAAATAAAATATTGCTTCAGTAGAAACATTTCTTCACGTGGTTCTATCAACAGTTGTTGAATACCTGTCATGAGCATAGCGGCATTAAATGAGAAACTTATTAAATGAGGAGAAAAAGTTGTCATTAAATTCCAAGACATCCTTGACAGATATTCAACGAATGTTGATATCATCATGTAAAAAAAATTAAACTCTTATGTAATTGCTATAAAAACGTTAAAAAATACTGACCTTAACTGGCATATCCGTCCCACCTTAATACAATGACTTTAAAAACTAAATCCTTATAAAGAAGAAGTTATTAATTTTATTTTAGTTGCCCTGGATTAAATAACTACTCACATGCGGATGTGTGGACTAAATGTTATGTTCATCTCTGACAGGGATATTGGAGTTCGAGTCTCAGTCGGGTATACTGAGGAAGGTTTTTTCTAGATGTTTTCCAACATTTCCTTTCAATTATATCTTTTTCATCTCCATCGAAATACCTTAGTTAAAATGGGTAAATTCTGGATAAATAGTGAAAAGCGGTAGAAGATAAAATGTCAGACAATTTTTATGGTTTCGTGTTTTGACTGCTTTTGGATGATACCAATTTTTATTTTCTAATTTAATAATTTCTATATCATCAAAATTGTTTTATATTTTCTCCCCGGTAAAATGTAGCATCACCGTTCCAGTCTATATAAACAAATGAATTCCAGGAGTGGAAGTTCTTTTAAGGTCAGAGTTCATCACTACTAATCGTAATACTATAGAGTTTATCAGCTCCTTGCTATTTTATTTGGACGTATGTTTAAATTGTTGAGCTATATAAAATTATTAAATAAGCACTGATTTTGTCTAGGTAAAAGTTGAAACAGTTTTAGTCTCGTAATTCTCTTGATTCTGGTCGCATATTTCCGTTCGATTTAAGAAAAAGGAAAACTTTTGATTATTATAAAAGTTGTTCAAACCAAATTTCATTTTAAAATGCATCAAATCATGTTTCAAGTAACTGTCCCTTTTTTTACTATAATAATACGTATGGGTATTGATGTGGAGGACTCTTTATTATATTTTATTACGAATGAACGTATTAGTTTATTTCTGTACCATATGTACAGTAGTCTCCGAGGTTCAATCCTCGGTCCCGGCACGGATTTATCTGAATACCAAACCCTTCCTTCACCTCTGACAAGACGTGTATTGATCACAACTTGTGAATGTGTGGAATGCCAGGCCTTCACCGTGGTTCGCATCCCACGTTAAACTGTAGGTCCTCCATTTCATCTCACAATCACCCTACCATTACACATTAGCGTAAGTGCGTATAACCCGAACGGGCAATAAGACGTAGTGATAATAATAATAATAATAATAATAATAATAATAATAATAATAATACAGTAATCTATTTATAGGACAAAACAATAATTTTACCGCAATAGACTAGACTGCTTGTGTCGGAGAAATCGAGGTTCGAATCTCAGTCGGGTGTACTGAGAGTGTTTTTTTAATGGTTTACCACTCTACCTCCACGCAAATGCGGGTACGCTTTCTCTAATTATAACCTTTATAATCCCTAAGCCATTAGCATAATTAGTACATCAGCGTAGGCCTATAACTCGAACGAATAATAAGACGTGGTGCTAAAAAAAATTAAAAAAATACAAAATTTACCTACGCCATTTTGTTTCAACAATAACTTACTTTTTGGCCTTTTTCTCAGCTTGTGCTTATCGAATTTTCATTGGACCCACTTTTAAAGATTTCTAGATATAGATAGGCATAATAAAATACACATCGTGCGAAGAACAGAAATATTTAGTTAAATCATAGAATATAACATTATTATACACTTTAACTGACCCGGTCAGGTAATTCATGAAATACTTAGATATTTTATGAAATAGCTGATTTTACACTTTAGCGGTAACATAATAATTATACCGAACGGGAAGTAAGACACGGTGATAAAAAAAATCAAACGAAACTCACCGCAATTTTTTTTAAAAAAGGAAAAGTTTTGTATTTTCTAAATGTTCCTTCTTACCAAAAACGTAAAACAGTCGTGTAAACTGGGTATAGCTCTTTACCCGTGTGATTGACCGTTGTTGCTCCCAATGTCCGAACTAAATTATTACAGTTTACCACGCATGCGCGGCAGTGCTGACGCGTTGAACATGTCACCCATGCGATGATGATAACGCTTTATAATTCCTCGCTCCCACAAACCACCGCGTGGTAGCTTCCTACTCCTGATGGCTGATCTTGTAAAAGTACTGGCTTGTGTAATTGGAGCGAGGCAGGGCTTGGAGTTAAAGCTGCACAACCGACACTGTTAGAATATCTTAGTTTCAGATGTATAGTTGGTTCACAATAACTTTGGCCTTTTTTGACAGTATATCTAAAACATTGTTAAAACATGCTAATTCTTGGCTTCGGCTACATAGTTGGTTAACAATAACCTTGTCCTTTTTTGACAGTATATCCAAAATTGTTAAAACATGCTAATTCTTGGATTCGGCTACATAGTTGGTTCACAATAATCTTGGCTTTTTTTGACAGTATATCTAACATTGTTAAAACATGTTAATTCTTGGCTTCGGCTACATAGTTGGTTCACAATAACCTTGGCCTTTTCTGACAGTATATCCAACATCATCATCATCATCATCATCATCATCATAACATGCTAATTTCGGGCTTCAGGCATAGGCTATCTTTGGTTAACATTAACTTTGGCCTTTTATGACAGTTTAGCAAACATTTATAGAACATGCTAATTCCTTGCTTCAACTGTATAATTCACCTTAATATTGAGGTTAAAAATGTTCACCGTTATAAAACATTCTCTACGTGTTGAAATAAAAATGGTTTCCTAGTCTTATACATCGAAAATATGTTTTGATGATTTGAGAAGTAAAATTAGTTTAAATTCTCTGTCAGACAGGACAGGATATATTTTTGAGGAGAAAGAGTACGAACATTTTTATATTAAGTTTTCAAAACATAGAAAAGGCCAACACTTCCGTGATTGGACTATATCAAACACTAGACGTACTTTACCGTTATTACATACTTTTTTTTTAATCAAATTACAATTATGTGTGTACATGATTGGAGTAAAAATAATGATAATCACATTTCATTTTCCACGCAGAGTAAAAACATAATTATAATTTACAGAAACCCGTGAAGGTGGGAACGTGGACTAATTTTAAGGCCTATTTAGTTTATTTAGCTGGTGACTGGGTGGTCAAGGTTCGAATCCCAAATAGATGTGGTGAAGTTTTTTATACTTAAATGGTTTCTTTTCTTTCCACGCATATGCGAGTATAGTTCTTGTACAGTACATTCTACACTCCTCATCCTTGACACATTAGCGTAATTAAAAGGTGTATAGGTCACTTCGATGCTTGAATGGCTTAAGGCGTCACCCTCGCAATAGACTAGACTGCCGGTGACGGGGCGATTGGGGTTCAAATCCCGGTAGTGTGTGTAGAGCAGTTTTTCCAAGAGTGTTTTCCGTTCCCTCCACGAAAGTGCGCGGACATTTCCTTTAAAACATTTACCTCACGCATCCCTACCTCATTACCATGATTAATGTATTATTATTACCATAACTATTACTAAAACGCGGTCAAAATAAAATCTAACCTAATCTCAATGATTCCGATTATTAAAACTAAACTTAGCGTCACCGTGATAAACAGGTCGATAGTAAAATAAATGTTAATTTTTGAACCTAGCTTTCTGTCGTGTCCTACTTACGTCAGTGTAGTTTGTTTTTTAAGCCCTTCTCTCTACTAAATTTGGTTAGTTCTTTGAAAACTCGTTTTGTACAAATAGATATGCCCCACTCTCTTCAAATCCAAGCCATGATTTGTGTGGGCCTCCTTCACCCGTCACCCCCCTTTGTATAAAATTTACTGCTACGCCACTGAGACCTCCAAGTTGCGAGCCACTGATATAGTCTAGGAGTAGTTGTTGTCCTGAGCACCACCCCGGGCAGCACTAAACCCGGGTTAATGTAATTACCCTTACCTCGATCGCTGGGAGCGAAGCAGAGTGGTTACCCACCCTCCCGTTCTCAATCACCCCCTACCCCCTCATCGCCTTTACCACCCCTCAAACCATCACGCCAAACAAAGGGGCAAGTTGGCCGGACTCTGTTCTTCTGGGCACAGGGTAAGAGGAAATACCTTATCTCCACCAGAATGAAACTTTTGTTTCGAGGTCAGCCTGAATCATAATGGTTTTTTTAATTTTTACATTTTCCTAAGTGGGGTAAAAGGTCCTGTTTTAACTTGACCATTAGGCATTTCTACTGTTCGTGTGTGTGTGTTTCCCACAATTACTGCTAAATGCGTGGACCAATTTCAATGAAATTTGGCAGGGACTTTATCTGAACCTAGGCCTAACGACTTAGGTATTTATTGTTTTATCTTTGATATTACCCGCTTCAATGGCCAAATGGTCTAAGGCGTCATTCTCGTGTTAGACTGTCTGGCGGATGACGGGAAGATAAGGGTTCAAATCCCGGTCGGGTCTACTGAGGATGGTTTCCCTAGATAAGTTTCCCACTCTCCTTCCACGCAAATACGGGTATATTACTTCTAAAATGCTTCCTTCCTCTTCCCTGCCGCATTAGAGTAATTACCATATATGCTTAACAGGTACTAAGACGCGGTGGGGGGAAAGGGAAAACTATTTTGGAAAAGAAAACCTAAGTACACCCGACAGAGATTCGAACCTCAATATCCCCGTCATCGGCAGTCTAGTACACTGCGAGATTAGTCTAATTGTTAATGGTGCAACTGAAAATAAGGTTTAAGACACTGAATGGAGTTCAACTTACATATGATCACGCCACTGATGAACCCTAGCAATCTTAAGGGAGGGAGGGGGTGGTTCGTCAAGCACACACGTCCATTGTTTTATAATTTTAACCCACTAATTTGAATATGAATTAATTAAACCTCCATGCAGTTGTCTATTAGACTCTTATTTACGCACCCAAGCTAGTTTTGTGTTGTATTTGTCAACAGTTTGTCAACTATTACAGTTATTTATAGGATCGGCTATTCAAAATCCTCACCCTTAGATTATAAGGATTTTTTTTTCTGGGTAGTTTGTAGCAACACTGTTTGTGGTTTATTTTGTTAGTACTGAATATTATGAACCAGTAAAGAGAAATTTTGAAATACACAAAAGGTAAATCTCATCTGTGGTGTGCACAGACAATATGAACCAAATAGTGATCCACATTCCAATTACTAAGGAGTTTTTCATGGCTCTTTTCTTTTACTCAAAATATGCAGATCCATTCTTTTTAAATTAATGTTTATTAATCAGATATGCTAAGAAAATTTTAAAAAAACATCAGAATTCCGTATAAATAAATATATGGAATACAAAGGGAGGCTTGAGGATGGAGGTCCCCAGGGGCACCCATGTGAGTTTTGAAAATAGGGGTGGATTGGAGTCCCAACTGCCAGGGGTGTGGCACCCACCCCCCTTCCTTCTCAAAATAAAAATTTCAGGAATTTAACCTTGTGGGAGGGGATTTGAGAGATTCTGAATATAGTTCTGAGCTATGAGTTTCATGGGTTAATTTTAGCAACAAAAAAAAAAGTTTTAAGAAATTAACCAAAAAATAAAATTTAGTTATATCTGAACCCATTGACACAAATGGTTATATTTTTCACAAGTTTATTGAAAAGAACAAAATGAAAAGAAAGCTGTTGAAGACGAAATGAGAGGAAATCTACATTTTATAGTTTTTATCTCTGTTAACTCGGATATTGATGATTCAAAGTTGTTAATAGTAAATTGCAGACACATTCCAAATATAAAATTTTGATATATTCATTAAAAAAAAGAAGTAAATATTACATTTATGGGCACCCATGGAAGTCCCCCACTCAGGCTTACCTTGAGTAAATCCTGTGACAAAATATAAAATAGGATTTCTAGGGTTAATGTTTGTGCAACCAGCCCTAAACGCCATGCCTACTAATGGATTAACAGAATAATACCAGCTTCAGTGGCTGAATGGTCTGAGGCGTCACTCTCATGTTAGACTGGACTGCTGATAAAGTGGAGATTGGGGTTCGAATCCCGGTCGGGTCTACTGAGGGTGTGATTTTTCCTTCAAAGTTTCCCATTCTCCCTCCACGTAAATGCAGATACGCTTCCTTTAGATATAACCTTCCTAATACCTAAAGCCATCAGCGTAATTAGTACATTAGCGTATAACGGCGTACGGGTTATAAGACAGGGTTTAAAAAAAAACTAATGGGTCGTATATCAAAGGGAATACATTCCCATGTGAGGTATTTAGAGAAGAGCCTGTGTATGATTAGTCAAATGGGGATAGAGTGGGGCTACATATCACAGATATAATTTTAACAAGCCCTACTTAACATTTTGGATAACATTCTAAATAAGAGAATAAGACTTTAAACTAATGTATTAAAAATTTATTGTAATAAAATCTAATCAAATAGTATTAAAGACTTTGAAAATTGTCACAAGTTCAAAAAGATTGAATAAATGTAGATAAAATTGAATGGCTTTAAAACTTAGGAATTGGAAATATAGAATGTTTGGTAAAAACAATCGTAAATAAAACATTAATGTAGTAAGTTAATAAGTATAATTTGAGTTTTATAAAAATGAGCAACAATTATTAAATAAAAAACCTACCCTATTGGGATATTCTAGACAATTAAAGTGAATCAATAAGGAATGTCAAATAAAAATGATACAATTAATAAAATATTACATAAAGAGTAAAATATCATAAATATTAAAAGGTAATTATTGATAATGGATTATAAAATGTACTTAAATTTTAGACTTAAGTTAATAAATAAAATTAATCAATTATACAATGTGAAATTTCAAGGTTTTTAAGAACTATAAATTTTATTTTTATCTTATATATTTTGATAGAAAACTTCGGTTGTATAGTTTAATGTCTTATTTGAAAAAACAAGTATTCCCTTGCTCCGTGGTTTCTCAGTTGGTTTGAAGACCAGCTGTAGCATTATTTTCTCATCATATTTCAGTTGAATACCATCTTGAGCCTTAGAGCACTCCACGACACGACAATATCCTTATCTAATTTTCCAATCACATTTATTACCTCAATTAGTTATAGATCAATAAAATAAATCTATAATAATAATTTATATATCAACAAAGACATAGAATCATTTAAAAATATAAATGAAATGTACATAATATTAATAAAATTCTACAATTTACCTAATAGCTTAGTAACAATAATAACTAGTGTTATATCTATTTTAAACAATAATTACATAAGGATAAGGGCACCCACGTGGGTTTTCCAAGTGGGGGGTGGATTGGAAGTCCCATCTGACAGGGGTGTGCTGCGCGACCCCCCCCCCTCCTTACTCCCCTCTTCGAGAGAAAAATTTCAAGAATTTAACCTTGAGGGGAAGGAATTTTAGAGCATCTGAATATAATTCTAATTTAATTTATAAGAGATTTTTAAGGGCCAATTTTTTCAAAAATATTTTCTGGGAAAAAAAAAATTGTTGTAGCTAAGCCCATTGAAAAGAAATATGATATTTTTTGTAAGTTTATTGAACAGAACA
>CABFWB010005489.1:19275-36937 GCA_902151455.1 Timema bartmani | reverse complement strand
AGGTGGACAAAGATGCGCCTCTTTTCTCATTGATTCTATATCATTGTATATTATTTTATGCGTGTTCTTATGTGGAGTGGTGATGATACAATGTACATTATTCCGTTCAGAAATCTTACGAGTTTATAGAAAGAGAGAGAAAGTCTGTGCGGTGTGCCGTACCATTTATTTGTTATGCTGGGAATCATCTCTGCCCACAGTCCGATGTGTAGTAAATTGGGATGTTGCCCCTGTTTTATCATTATTTGATACATTCTTAACAAATTCCCACAAGTATCACTGTTTATATTGAAAAAAAAGTTTTTTATGAATTTTTATGTTGTCAATGTCATTTTTTGCCCAAAGTGGGGCTAATGTGAACATCAGCATTTTAGAGGGCTACTATGAACATGCTTGTTTTTTGTTTGTTTCAGAATGTTTAGTCACATGTTTTGTTTGTTTACATTCATTTCTAACATACCATTTCATTTTTTGACATCCTTACATTGTTTGCAAGCTAGCCTACTTCATTCAGTTTTTAGGTATCAGTACTGCATAAAAGTAAATTGACCACAAAATTGTTGCTATTCTATGAACCGGAACTGCAATGTTGAAGAAAGTTAAAAATATGGTTAGAAAGTATTAAAAAAAAAATTTGGTTCTAGACAATACAAGAACTATAGTGATGATCAGTTAAAAGATGCAGTGAAAAAAAATTGCAAAAGGTGAACTTAAGCTTAGGGATGCAGTAAAGGAATACAAAATTTGTATTTGTACTCTTGTTAAATATGTCGGAAGCTACAAACAAGCCTCCCATAATTTTCAATCTAGACTAGATGACAATACTGAAACTGGAACTCAAGATTCCGAAAGTGAAAGTGAACCTGAACTTGTACTTGATAGAAAACAGGCCAGCCACCCTACAACTCTTTCAAGGGAAGATGAAACTCTCATAGTTGACAATTTGATTTTATTGAGCGAGTGGGGGTTCCCACAAGACAAACTTCAATTGAGATGCATAGTTAAGTCCTATCTAGGTGCCCGTGGGCTTACATTGTTCAAGAATAACCTTCCAGGAAGAGACTGGGATCTGTCATTTTTGAATAGACACCGAAGGCTTTTAAGCCAAATGATTTGCCAGAACATTAAGCAAAAGAGAGCCAAAACCTCCAAAGAGGATATCCAAGAATATTTCACAAACCTAAATGAGTCTTTGTTGAGAGTACCGGAAGGTAATGTGCTTTTATTATGATGAAACAAATTTAGTTAATGATCCGAATTCCGAAAAAATTATATTTAAGACTAAGGTAAAATGGCCAGAAAGAATCATAAATTATACAAAGTCTGCTTTTTCGATTATGTTTGCAGTTACAGACTCTGGTGAATGCCTACCTCGTTATGTTGTTTACAAATCCGAGGCAATTTGGAACACCTGGACAGGGGGAGGTCCTGCTGGAGCTAAGTACAACTGTACAAAGAGTGGTTGGTTTGATGCTGCCACAGTCGGAGATTGTTTTCTTAAAATCATCCTACCATGGGCAAAATACAGGCAAGGGCCAAAGCTAGTAATAGGGAACAATTTGTCCTCCCATTTTTCCCCGGATGTTTTGAAGAAGTGTGAGGAAAGCAACATCAAATTTGTGTGATCATATGCAAATACAACTGACTTAACACAACCACTTGATGTTGCTGTGTATGCACCCCTTGACAAGCATTGGCGTACAATTCTTGAGGAGGGCTGTGCGTATCACTGCAGGAAGACACATTGTAAGTCTTCCAAAGGAGGTTTTCCCAAAACTATTAAAAAAACTAATGACTGCCTTGAAACCAAAAGCAAAAGACAATATAATGTCTGGGTTTGCTTGCACTGGCATTAGACCATTTGATAGAGAATGTGTTTTGAATAAGCTTCCTGATCCTGCACCAATTACTGAGAAAGCCCCAAACTCCGGAGACCAAGCTGCAGTAACTATGCCGGGTCTTACCAAACCTATCACCCCTAGCACTTCCAACAGTGCACCAGATGACAACAATGATCTTGACCAAGCTCATACACCTCCTATGATGATGGAAAATGTTGTAATAACAATGCTAAGTGAACTGCGCAAGGGTCCAAAAGCAAGGGAATCAAAAAGGACAAATTTATTTGTAAAACCTGGCAGCAGTATTAGTTTTGAGGAGTACGAAAAATCAATAAAGGCCACAATTAGTTGTACCTCTAAAGTGACTAGTAAGCAAACAATATCAAAGTCAAAAAGAAAAAAATCCCATTGGTGATACTCCATCTAGCTCTGATGCTGAAGACTCCGATATTCCGTCCAATGTAGAATCATTTATTGATGTTTCTATTGTGTCGTCTGATCCAGGACCTGATTTTTTACCAGTAAAAGTAACTTCTTGGGTAATTGTTCAGTATTTATTGAAGAAGAGTAAGAAACATTTTGTTGGACAGGTGATAGAACAAATTCCAACTGGGTTCAGAGTTAAATTTACCAAACATACCCTCGGTGGTTTTATATGGCCAGATGTTGAAGACTGTGATGACATAGCACATAAAAGATATCGTTCAAGTACTGCCATAGCCCATAACAAACAATACGGGCATTATGAAGTTTAACAACATTGCATTTGCTTGTTTGAACTTGCACTAGATATTGACAGTGAAATGAGAATAACTTGTATATACCATGTAAATAGTCTAATTTTAAAAAAGGGGGGAAAAAATACCTATAGAAGTTTTTTTTTCTGAAAATACAAGTCTTTATGAACAATTTCATGTATTTACAATGTTTAAAAAGTAATAAGAATACTACATTATGTTTGATACAAACCTTTGTGGAAAATCAGGTAAGTCGCTGCTTTTTTTGGATCCTCCTCGATTCATTTTTAACCAAACTCTATAGTATATTATACCAAAATGTTCAGAAAAGCCCCCCTCTTTTCAGCTATTTATCAAACAATGTCCAAACTGCAATAGTATGCTGTCACAATGCTTTTAAATATGTGTTCAAAGTAGCCCCACCCGTGAGGTTACTTTGAACAGGCGCTCAAAATTTTTTATCAGTTAAAAATTGAAATGCAAATTTTTTTAAATTGTTAATATTTTGAATGTACAAACCTGTCCCATGGCTTTAAAAATACAACCATGATTGTACACAGCTTAGTTTAGAAAATATTCGACAAATATGGTGTTTCTGTATCAAATTAGTCCCATTTGACAGTATGTATTTTAATTCAGTTAGCCCTATTTTGTAGTGGTATTTATTTGCTATGTATTTTAGTTCATTTAACAGCCCTATTTGTAGGGGTGTTTATTTGCTATGTATTTTAGTTCAGTTAACAGCCCTATTTGGTAGGAGTGTGCGAAGTCCACTTTTTCAATTCGAAGCGAACTCGAATCAAATATATGGAATATTCTCGAAGCTGAATAAAAGTTCGAATTTTTTTTTAGTTGTTCTATTCTTAAGAAAATATTATATTGTGGTTATTTACATAACTTAATGCTCTAAAATTATTTGGAAAATATTTTATTTTACAAATGTTCCCAATATTTAGTGTTAATCTGACAAATCAAGCTATTATCATAATATTCAATTTAATTACTTCAGATTTTTTTCCATATCAATATTAATTTGTAATGTATGAAACATCTCAGAATGGCTAAATTTAAACATAAAGTGGGTATTTTAGTTATCATTATTTTTACTGACGAAGCTTCATAAACAGAACTTGTTTCAAAGCGAAGTTGAAGCTGATGTTTGTTTTGAAGCCAAGTCAAAGTTTCGAAGCTTCGCAACCCCTACTATTTGGTGAATTTAAAAGAATTGTGTTTTCAACTATTATTTATGTGTTTTTGATAATTATCTATAAATGTTTGACTTAGTGAGGCTTTAATTGTAGGTAAAAATACATGCACACTATTGTAATTCTTAACTATTTTATTAATTATAATAATATGCTTTAATATTTCGTTACTTTTATACTTGGATCTTTTTCTTTGTAAAAATTATAAATGAATTATTTGTTATTACTATTTACATTTTTTAGTTTTTTTTGCCATGCTATGAAGTTGTTTTATATGAGGTTGGATGATTGGAAAAATAATCAAGTAAAAGTTTTCAAGAATCAAAAATTGAGGTGTAACTTGAGAATCAGAATCGAGAAAAATAGATATTGTGACATCTCAACTTTAAATCCAATGGTATTCGAGAGCTTCGGGATTCGTAAAAATCTCAAAAAGTTTCTCAAACACAATTATGAAGACCTTGATTGATATAACAATTATAAGCAAAAATTAGTGAAAGGAATTATATAAACTTGTTTAGTTGGGAGAGTAACAAAATTACCAAAAAAAAATTGTATTAATTAATTTACTAAAAAAGTGTTCTTTTGTTTGTTTATAATTTAGTAGACATAAAATATCTTTCAGAGACACCAAGTCCTAAACAACTTTTTTTAAATTAAATTTTAAATGATTCACTTGAATTAAAATTGTATATTTTTAAAAATTCAAAAATTCGAATTTAAATGCAAGCTTCAAGAAATATAGTATTCGACCCATCTCTATTTTTAACAGTTTATATAAAAATAAAGGTTGGTCTTCTGCTCAAAATAAATCCACTGAGATCACAGACTTTTATAATAACCACTATTATTAATTTTGAAAGTTGAAAGAATTTAACTGCGTTATTTGGAAAAACTACTTTTTTTTTTATCTGCCTCGTATATTGTAGAGTGGGAGATCTTTCAGTTAAAGTTGGGAGAATGTCTTGATTTAGTAATTTATAAATGTATCCTGCAATACAATGGTTGTACTAAAGTAATAATCGAGACTTCCTTTGGATAATCTTCTTTCAGTCTAATGTTAAAGAGTCTACCCTAGAGATTCTGCGATATGTTTCAGAAATCCATAAATACCATGGTACTTAAGAAATTGTTTATTATTTACACATACAACTCATGTGAAGACGGAGAAGCTTGACATCAAGATGTTGCAATGCCTCCAAAGATTAAAAAACCTTACATTTTAGACTTTGTAATTTAAAAAATAATAATGAATAAGTGAAATTAGATCATTTTCAATTATATTTCTTGATAAATGTCACAGTCCATCAGAGTAAATGCTTAGAAAGTAGAAACATAAATCTATCCTTACTTAAACAGTAAATTTTATTAGGCTCACAACAGAACATTTTAGGGTTATTAATAGTTTTAGTGACCCGCCTCGGTGGCGTAGTTGGCTAACGCGCCAGTCGTGTTGAGCCCGACTGCCAAGGACGGGGAGCTCGAGGTTCGAATCTCAGNCTCGCTTGGGTGAACTGTTTTTTTTTTTCCTAAATGGTTTTCCACTCTCCCTCCACGCAAATGTGGGTTCACTTCCTCTAAATTCAACCTTCCCAATTCCTAATCCGTTAGTGTAATTATTACTTAAGCGTATAACTCGAACGGGTAGTAAGACGCGGTGCTAAATAATAATAGTTTTAGTGATCTTTAAGCTTCAGAACTGCCATTTCCATTTAGCCATTGGGACACCTCATTGTTAAACATTCTCATCAAAAAAATACAGCAATGTGAGGATATTTCCCTTCAAGTAGGCGGCACCCTTAGTAAGTTAATTGAGAGGAAAGAGTAGTGACTTTTACATTTACTTTATCTTGCCTTGTAGCATTTTTAGAAACCTTTGATTTTGTGTTTGGGACTAGGGTTTGTAATAGTCAGACATTTGGTTTCATGTTGTTTGGGGCTAGGGTTTGTGAAGTCAGACATTTGGTTTCATGTTGTTTGGGACTAGGATTTGTGAAGTCAGACATTTGGTTTCATGTTGTTTGGGACTAGGGTTTGTAAAGTCAGACATATGGTTCTGTGTTGTTTGGGGCTAGGGTTTGTAAAGTCAGACATTTGGTTTCGTGTTGTTAGGGGCTAGGGTTTGTGAAGTTAGACATTTGGTTTCATGTTGTTTGGGGCTAGGGTTTGTGAAGTCAGACATTTGGTTTCGTGTTGTTTGGGGCTAGGGTTTGTGAAGTCAGACATTTGGTTTGGGCTAGGGTTTGTAAAGTCAAGACATTTGGTTTTGTGTGGTTTGGCGCTAGGGGAGCACTTTTGAACACAATCCTAGGTTTTTTTTTTTATGTTATGGTAAATGAAGTAAGAATATAATAGATTATGCTTAGAATATAACTTAGCTTGTTTAGCAAGCCTTCACGGTATTGGGGACTGAGTGATATATCTTTAGATGTTGTTTTAATGGATTCTGTAATATTATGGCGAGAATTGTTAATAATATATCAATAATACTGTATAACCGCTAATAATATAACAGTTCAACTCAGTACAAGGCGAAGTGTTTTCTGTTAAACATGTTGCAGACATAAGACATTACAATACATCATCCACAGATAACAAGTACTTAGGGTAACTCCTCTGACGCTCAACTTGGTCCTGGATAGAGAGCATTCCTTACATAGCTGCAGGGTGCTATCACCACAGATTCTTTTTTGACAAGTTATATTATATTTTGAGCATATCCATGCTGTGAAAAGTTTTGAAGAGTTGTCCGCATTGATTATTTATATTTATCTCTTTGTTTATAGAATATATTTATTTGCCTCTTTATTCGGTTTTTTGCTGGGCAAATTCTCATCATTGAGTAGTTAACTATCCTATTATTTAAGTGTTCTGTCCATTACTTTTGTGAATGAGTTCAGACCGCTAACGTGCATATAACCTATACCCTTTTATAATTTAAATACCTTAAATTTCTTGTTTGAACATTATATATTAGGTCTTATTACTAAGGTTAGATATTTATTTTAAAAAGAAATTGGAAACAAATACTTGCTTGATGGTGGAAATTTTAGTACATTTTCAGTGAATAGAAATTTAATTTGATTGAGATTTATTGTGTTAAATATTACATTATGATTTCTTCAAAATATATTTTTCTCCCTTGCATTTTCATCCTCTTTGTTTGAGGACAAAAACTTTCAATACTAAATGAGCCCATAAAATATGAGACTGGTGATAGCCCTTAACATCAAACGGTTCAGTGAATTTTCACAGTTGTTGCTACCATTTTGATTCATTTTTATAGAATTGCAAGGCAAATGGCAGCCCATGTGATTGTGAGTGTAAATAAAATTAATTACTATAAGTTTCTAAAGATTATTTTAATTTCTCAAACAATCAAAATACAAGATAAATTCTATTTTGTGTAACAAAATGCATTTAAAAGATGTTTCTAGTATCCGGAGTGTTTTCTTGGGGTGTTTAGTTACACCAATATTGCTCTTAATTGAGTAGGTGGTTTCACCCCCCATACTCGCTGCTCCTTTGGGTTGCACTAAGAACTACATCCATTGTACTTGCACTTCTAATGTCTCTCTTAGCCACTCTTTATAAATTAAGTTCACTTCCTGCACTCTTAGTGCCCCTTTATGTTACCTCATTAGTGATTATATTATATAATAATACAATATACATTAATAATAATATATAATACAATTACCTCATAAAGTGAAAAGAGGTTTTCCTTATAGAGACTCATTAGTTATTATTAACTTTTTAGTAACTTATTCAGATCACATGATCCACTTGCCTGTTACATGTTTTTGATTTTGTTGCTTAAAGAAAGAATGTAGGGGACACAGGAAAAGGCCAGTATTTTTGCAGTTTTTACATTAAAACAGATTTTTGGTCCAAAGAAATCAAATATTGCATCAATACAAACATAGAGTTGAATTTTCTTCACATGCTGATATAAACAGTTGTTGAGTCAAGGTTATCCTGGAATTTAATTACAGCTTTTTCTTTTTATCTAAAAAGCTTGTCATCTAACGCTACTATGCTAATGACAGATATTCAAGAACTTGTTGATATCACCATGTGTAAAAAATTAAACTATATGTTTGTCTCCATTCTTAGGTACAGTTTAGATACTTGCACACCAAATAAGAAATAGCTGAGTAAGCTGCAAGCATGTGTAGTTAATTTTTTAAGAACCGTCATGTAGAAGACGCAAAGAGATAGAGTAAGGAACGAGTACATGAAAGAGGAGTTAGGAGTGAAGGAACCAACTGAGGAAAGGCTAAGGTCATTAAGACTCAGATGATTCGGCCTTGTAAAAATAATGGAAAACACAAGAACGTGTGTATACATGGAAAGAGAGGTAAGGGTCAGGAGACCATTTGAATGACCCAGAAGGAGGTGGGTGGACCAGATAAAGGAAGATGTAGAGAAGAATGAAGACCGCTAGAGAAGAGTGATGGACCCAACTTGGTGGCATAGTTAGCTAATGCGCTAGTTTCATGTTTAGCTAGTCTGCCAAAGACGGGGAGATTGAGGCTCGAATCTTGGTCGGGTAAACTGGGGGTGGTTTTTCCTAAATGGTTTTCCAATTTCCCTCCACAAAATGCGGGTTCACTTCCTCTAAATTCAACCTTCCCAATTCCTAACCCATTAGCGTAATTAGTACTTAAGCATATAAACTGAATGGGTAGTAAGACACGGTGCTAAATGATAATAATAAGAAGAGTGACGGAAGGAGATATGTCCTGGACATACAGTGCTGGCGAGAGCTTGCTCGCAAACACTCTACCCGGCAAGCTGAAGGGGTATCATGATGATGTTTATGTTTGTACTGAAGCAATATTTTATTTTATTTTATTTGGGCAAAAATATTTTCTATAAAAACTGAAAAAACATAGTCTTTTTCTCGTGTCCCCTTTATCCCCACCTTAAATAAGGTCAGTTGTGCTCTATTGGGTACGAGATGGTGACATTGTGTCGTATTTTTAGGTTCTTGAAGAGGAAGCCACAAGCAAAGAGCCAATCCCAGATGCTCTCCTTCCCAGTGTGATTGAGTTCATAAAGGAGTTCCCTGTTTACCAGCAGACTGTGGTACAATGTGCTCGTAAGACAGAGATTGCTCTTTGGCCTTACCTCTTCTCTGCAGCAGGGAAACCCAAAGATCTGTTTCAAGAGTGTCTTGCTAAGAAACACCTTGATACAGCAGCTTCATATTTAATTATACTGCAGGTGAGCTATTGTGGTAGGATGAAATCTTGCATTACATTTTAAACAATCTTTTTTTATTAAATAAGTAGTCATTAACAAATATATTAGGGCTGTATTCATAATCTTTTTTGCCAAGCATATTGATCATTGGTCCTGATCATCTAGTTTAGTTTATTTTCAATATTACAAAGGAGGTTGTGTGACGTTCACTTTGTCATTTCAAAGCAAATTCGAATCAAATATATGAAATATTCTCAAAGCTGAATTAAACTCGGAATATATTTTGTTAATAGTTTTATGCTTGAAAAAAAAATATTGTGCTTATTTACACAACTTTTACACTAAAATCATTTAGAAAATTACAATAATGTTTGTTATCATCACAACACACAAATTAATTATTTTATGTTTTTTTCATATGATTCTTAATTTGTAGTAAATATAACAACTAATAATTGCATTGATTGAACATAAATTGAGTATTTTAGCAAAAAATATTGGGCTTTAATATGATCGTTATCACTTAATCCTTTGAAAAGTAGTAAAAGTTGTAGTGGTTAAAAAACTAGCAAGATAGACAGAAGATGATAAGTGATATTGCTGATGGCCAAGGGCTATTCTTAACGCTTGGGTCATTAAGTCAACTAGACTTTGGCTCCATTTGTCTGACTCAGTTTAGTAAGACTTTTGATCGCTCTTGCTGTGGAAAATGGCATTGCTTTTCACGAGTTGGACATAACTACTGCATTTTTGAATGGAATTTTTTATGAGGAAGCATTTATGGAAGTACCCAAGCTTTTTTAAGATTTATTACCAGGAATTGCAATGAAGGAAGATTTACAAAGAGTAAAAACTGTTGAAATGCTGTGGGAACTTAGAGGGAAATAAAGTTTGTTTGATGAAAAAGGCATTATATGTCCTAAAATAAGCTGGGTGCCAGTGGCACAAATTGCTCAGCAAGGAACTTTAAGACCTCTGGTTAAAACCGCTTAGCATGGACATGTATTTGTATATTGGTAGACAAGAAGACAAACAGCTGATTGTTACAGTTAACTTTGATGACATATTTATCATTTAAAGTGACTCGTATTGGTTATCTGAATTCAAGCAAAAATTGAAAGACCCGATTTCAAATTAAATATCTAGGAGGTGTTAAATATTGCTTGGGTATGGAATTCAATCAGGAAAATGGATCCGTGAAGATATCACAAAGTGGATACGTTGAGAATATCTTGAGGAAGTTTGGAATGGAAAATTCAAAACCTGCTAAGATGCCAATGGATTTGGGTATGAAGCCAGTGGAAGCAGAAAAGTGATGAACCAGAAGACTATCCTTTCAGAGAGCTAATAGGAAGCTAATGTACCTGGCCATAGGAACCAGACCAGATATAGCTTTTTCAGTGAACTTTTTAAGCCAATTTAACAGCTGTTACCAAAATCAACACTGGATCGCAACAAAAAGGATTCTACAATATTTGCATGGAACTCCAAGCCTAGGAATCACATACCAGAAGGGTTAAAGTCATTTGGAAGGGTTTGTGGATGCTGATTGGGCAGCATGTACACAAGACAGAAAATCTCACACAGGATTTGTTTTTATATTTGCAAATGGAGCATTGACTTTAGAAGCGAAGAAACAGCGCTCTATGATATTGTCTACTACTGAAGCTGAATACATGGGTTGACTGAAGCTGCACAGAAAGTGATTTATTTAAGCAAATTCCTGAAAGTAGGGTTGGGAAGTAAATAAATCATGCCAATTTACAATGACAATCGGGCAGCTCAAAAACTCTGTTACACTCAAGAACCAAACACAAGAATATATACCATCACTTCATCAGGAAGCGATCAAACAGGGTTGGCTTACATTACTCTATTTGCAAACTGATGATATGATGGCGAATGTATTCACCAAAGGATTACCAGGACCAAAAAATCAGAAGTGTTAAAAGGATTTTGGGATATACATTATGTAATGAAGAAGTGACATGGTGTGCACTTGAAGGGAAGTGTAGGACATAGTTTTATATTAGCAAGCTTATAATTCTGTCTATTGTTGTGTACAATGTTTTGTAAACAAAATATATTATGTACTAAAAAACTTTTTTTTAAAGATGAGCTATCAATGCCAGGCAGCTTCTTCAGCTAGAGAGAGTAAACTATTTAATGAGTATTAAAGTTTCTCATGAATTTAAAGAACAAAAAATATTTTATCAAAACATTAATGTGTCATTTTAGAATATTACCGTTGTAGCCTATATGATTGTATGATTGGTTAACTTAAGCATACACATTACATATTGACATTGTGCCGCTTTTATTCAAGAACTTGGAGCCTTCATCTATAAGTAGACAGTATGCTACACTACTACTGGATGCAGCTCTTGAGCAGTGCAAATGGGATCTGTCCAAAGACTTGGTGCGGTTCCTAAGAGCTATCGGTTAGTTGAATTTGTTTTCATTAGTACTACTACTTTAATTTATTTTATCTGTCTCTGATAGAATGAAACCTAGGTCGGGGGATTGGGCGGTAACAATCAATTTCCTTCAAGAGGAAGCCATTACCTCTTTCTCCAGTGGCAGCATTGTAAATTGTGAACTATATTCTTCTTTTCATTTTAAAGCCATATTGTGCTTATTCCTTTATATATGTTTTCTATCCATCTTTCCTGTACTCTCTTTCAAATATGTATAGCAATTTAATTTATTTTATGACTAATGTTTAACAATGAAGAGGCTCAATGGCTAAATGATTTTACAATAAGTTGAAATTGATAAATACTAACATAAAATAAACTAGGCCTAATGTTATGAATAAAAAAAACTCTATGGCATCATCTCGCAATCGAGCCATACTGACCAAGCTTCCGCTGTCTGTAGACTAAGATAGCGCCAACTTCTTTGGATAGAGGGTGTCATGTGGTTAACACAATGAACCTCCGACCATTAATCTTAGTTTTCTTGACCGAGCTGCTACCTTTTCATTCATTAGTCCTCATGAGGCTAAATTTACCCCTTTGCAGACACACTGCATCACAGAAATTCTGGTAGCGCCAGGGATCAAACCTGGGACCTCTGGATCTGTAGCCAGGAACACTGACCACTATGCCACAGAAGCGATTATAAATGATGGAAATCTAAAATTTGTACACATTTTTTTATATATGTCTATAAACAAAAATACACTAAATTAAACATTTAGAAAAAGTATGATTTATATGACATTGGTTTTTGCATAGTGATTCTGATATTTTTTTAAAAGATCTAACTTTTAACACTGGTAAACTTATTTAACAAATTGATAAGAAAAATGCATCAATATTGATAAGTTTATTTGCTGGCAGATCCTAATGATGTAGAATCTCCTCGTGCATCATTTATTCTGCCGTCCAAATATGGTGTTAGTGCCCAAACACCACCAGTTAGCCCAAATGAAGAAGATTTGTCATTGGTTCTTGGAACTATGCAAGTATGTTTAACTTAAAGTATAAACACCATTTGTTTCTTTCCTCTAAAATTGTCGCATGTTTTCAATTATAAATGTAACTATTTTTTATTTATTGTGTAAAGTAATTAACTATTTGGATAAATTGTAGTCAACATATAAAATTAATGTTTTGATAAGTTATATTCAAGTATCAACTGATTTTTAGAAATACATATTTTAGTAAAACCTGTGGAAAGTCCATCATTAATAGTAAAATTAAGGAATCCTATTAGAAATATAGTTTATCATTTGTGCAAGAAACTTTTTGGAAAATTTCAATGTGATAAAAGCGTTTATTTTCACATATCAAATGTTAAGGTAATGGGCAAAAGTCTTACCGTATTTCATTGCATAATGGTTGTCACTGTATAATGGTCGCACTCTGTGTTCTCTGTGTTTCACTCCAAAAAGTTAGTATAAATGGTTTCATCGCATAATGGTCGCAACCTGTTTTTCAGTTTTGATCTATAAAACTTCACACTAAACTTTTACTTTTAAAAAAAAGTGTTAAAGTTGTTAAATTTCTGGTGTTTTTTTATGGAAAATGTTAGGCAGCGTATATAATACGAGAACTGTTTTTGAAAGGGTAATTTTAGGAGAAAAACATCACAATATATTTGGACCAAAACAATATTAAGTAAAAAAAATTAAAGCTTCGCATAGTGGTTGCACCCTTCTTCCCCCCTCCCCTCCACCCCTATCCCCAATAATTAGTCATACAAAATGTGACGATTATGCGGTGAAATACGGTACTTAGATTTACTACTTCACAATTTAACACAATATAAAAATGAAGGTATTTAAAAAGTTATTTTCTCATAATTTCTTGTGTATCTAAGATAATTTAATTTTAAAAGTTGTTCATACTTAGGTATCTCGAGGACGTAGCTTTAGCACCACGACGACACCAAAAGTGCAACAGATAGAAGCCGGTCCCAACTCTGTGCCAGCACATCATCGTGAAGTGTTGCGCTCCAACAGTGGTGCAGGAGAGAGCAGTAAAAGTGTCCCTCTGCGTCGTAAGAAGTCAGTTCCTACGGGTCGTACAGATACCAGGTAAATTCAGGAGTGTCAAGTTCTTTGGTTGTTTTCAAAATATATTCCATATTTTATTTCAAAATCTGTTCCATATTTTTTGTATTAGGGCTATCTAACATACACTTTCTGATTCAACTGTTCACACCAGACCACGACTTACAAACTAATGTAGATATGCTACATACACAACACCCAGTTCACTATCCATAATTTCTTCACTGTGAAAGAGGAAATCCCGATTTCACCAATGATGCACTTTTATGCAATGCTAAAAATTTGATGGGAGACCCTTACTCACTAGGTGCTGATGATAAGGTGTCTGTCAATATATTTGAAGACTTTGATCAAAAATATATTTATAAAAAAAGGGAATACACCATAAAAATGGCAAAATTAAAATTATCTCAAGGGAATTTTTAATCCACTAGAGAAGTTTTAATTCACTAAGTTGGCACCACTCAACCCAACTTCCGATTCAGTCTACAACTTCCTGAAAAAGATCCCATGTGGCTTTAAAATAGTGAAGTGTTTGTAAATATTTGATAGTATTTGTAATTTTACTTTATTTCATTTTATACAATTCTGCCAAATTTATTTAATGTAATAATATAAGTTAATTGGCTTGAAGCATTTTATTTCATAGATATAACACTAATGTGCTTCTAACACTCAAAAGGGTAAAACAAATGTTATCAACATATTTTTTTATTTCTTTAAGGAAAACCTCTTTTCACTTTTTGAGGTAGTTTGAAATATATATTTGGAAGAAGGTACAGGAAAGGTGGATAGAAACCTCAAAAGGGAATGGACACAAAATGGCTGTTACAATGAAAAGAAGAACACAGTTCACACTTTACATTGCTGCCATTGGACAAAGAGGTATTGGCTGCCTCTTTAAGAAAACTGATTGTCACCACCCAATCCTCTGACCTAGGTTTCATTCTATCGGAATTCATCAGGAAGGAGTGTAAAACGCTCAACACAACTTCCTAAAAGAGAAAACCAACTTTATGAACTTTCTTCCAAATACATATTACAGCATCATTCTGTGTCATTCACCTTAGTTCAGTTTTTAGTGTCTCTACTGAGCTAAGGGTTCATGGTTCGATTCCCAGCATGGCTGAAAAATTTATCATTGGTGAAATGTGGGTTTACCCTTTCACTGTGATGAGTTAACAGCTGGGGACTGGATGTTGTGCCTGTCCTAGTCTTAATTTAGATTATAAGGCATATGAAGCTATGAAAGGCCTAGCAAGCAGTTACTAGAAAATATATGACTTGAATAAAAACTGACCCAGATCATAGTTTGGAAACAGTAATGGATGTAATTCTGTGTCGTTATTCATTTTCCAAAACACAATATTAATCCACAATAAGTTCATATCACGGGCAATTCTCTGTCATACCTGCACAACTCATATGCTTTCTTTAAGTAATCTTTCCTATAAAAATGTTATTAGGATTGTAAGTCTTTAGCTTAGAACTGGCTAAAGTGGCAGCCACCCACTATAACCATTAATCCGGTAACCTGCTAATATACAAATCATCTGACAGTACTGTAAATTTCTTCTGTATTTTATTGTGCTTTATTGTGCATATATAGTGTTTTTTTTCCCTCAATTTCTTTCAAGAGTTTTAATTCCATTGTTTACTGCCAGGCTGTGTTACCTGCACTTTTTAAGTAAAGATCAATGTTTGTTCAAGAAAGGTGAGGACATTTTGAGAAATAAAAATCATACTAAACATTTCAACTCAGCACATTATGCATGTTGCTTGAATGTTTCTAGTTTTGATAAAATATTATGTCTGAAATTTAAATTAATGTGATTTGTACATTAGAAATTGAAGAGAAGATTAAAGACAAAAGGGTAAAAAAAAACCACCCCAAGGTCTAAACCACTACTTTTTTAAGTTACATTTTACAGTGTCTAAATAAAGGTTTTTCATAAACATGTTTAGTTAGGTGGATGTTTATGTGACCTATAGAGAACCTTCCGGCTCAGCGGAGGAATTCTTCATCGATGTGATTTTACAACGCCACGCACGCCGTCTTCTATCAGCCCATCGNNNNCTTCTATCAGCCCATCGTCTGACGGACTTGGGTCATTTTGCTGCATACCTGGACTTCCACTTGGTCTCGTGGCTGGGCCGGGAACGGGATCGTGTAGCCCGTGTCGATGATTTTGTAGGGGTGCTGAAACAGTTGCATTCAGACTTTCAGTGGCCCTATCCTACTCTGCAGCTGCCGGTGTCCTACTATTTGCCTCGCAAGTCCTCGGCCTCGGGTAACAACATATTCAGAAAACATTTTGTCCAGCTTTTCTCCAATTAAAAATAATTGAATCCTGTAAATAGTCCTAGATACTAATAAAAAGCTTGTATTGTATTGCAAAGATTTGGATATCATTTGTACTCTTTTTCACTTGAAAGATAGTGAAACTCAAAAGTCTCACAAAAACAAAAAAAAAAAAAATCTCGGTCTCATCTCAATAGCTAGTAGTTAATTTTCTTGAATTTTGTAGGAATTGAATAAAATAAAAAAAAAACTATTACTGATAGTGATATTAAAACATCTTTAGTCAAGGTCAAACATTATTAGTGTCTTAAAGAATTTATCAAAATTTGGTACTAACATTGTGAAAATTAATGGAATATTATTTACTAATTAAATCTACTCAAGTAAAAGTATGAATAAAATTGAAACCCAAATTAGGGTGTCATTGTTAGCATATATTGGTAAAATGTGGTCTGGGTTCAGTTCTAAAGAAAATGTAATTATTCTTGTTTTCAAGATGATAATGATACATTTTTGCTATGTATGGATGAATCATTTTCTTCCTTTGTTAAATCTTTTCATTTTCACAACAGGATCTTCTCAAGCATCACCGTCTTCACCAACTATAGAAGAGCGCATGAAGTCGTTGACAGTGGATGTTATTGGTGGTCATTTGGGAAGCAGGGTGGGAGATAGCGGCTATACAAGCTATCCTGGGGGGCATCATGATGCCTTTTTAACGATGCCAAACTCCAACCTTCCTGTAGGCTTAGCAGGACCCATGAACTACCCTCACAGCATGCTGCTACCGAGTGAATACCCTAGTAGTGCGATAGTGGAGGCTCAACTCCTGCCTCATCTTCTTCAAGGTTTTGGTATTATTATTATTATTATTATTATTATTATTATTATTATTATTATTATTATTATTATTATTATTATTATTATTATTTACCATCATCATCATCATCATCATCATCATCATCATCATCATCATCATGAGGTAATTGCATTATATTTGGAAGCAGGTACAAGAAAGGTGGATTTAAACATATAAAAGGAACAATCACAATATGGCTTTTACAATGGACGTAAGAACACAGCTCACACTTTATATTGCTGCTATTGGACAAAAGAGGTAATGGCCTGCCTCTTGAAGAAAATTTATTGTTCTCGCTTAATCCCCCGACCTAGGTTTCATTCTTTTGTATTATAATAAACCAGTCTTGATTTCAGAAACAGTCCAGAAATATATTTTTAAATGTAGACTTGAAAAACTGGTATTTCACATTTCTATTAATCATTTATCTTTTTTGTATTTATGTCTCTTAAAGTGAGATGATTGTGCTAATAAAATATGTGTAATTATGTTTTCAGATGAGAGCAGTGTAGTGAGTGAAGAAAGTTCCTTTTGGGGTGAAGAGCGAGAACACTATGTTTCAGACTCGAGCGACGCTCGCTGGAATGATATACCAAGCTCCTTTGCGTTGGATCAACTTACACAAGAACTTTCGAGTCGAGGATCTGCAAAGGCTGAAGTAAAACTGAGGTAGAGTATAGACACTTAGACAGTTATATAAATTTACAAATTTGGAAATTATTGGGAATTGAAAGAACTGGTGCCCAGCTTGCCTTTGTGAGGGTTCATTGCTCTTGAAACTAAAGTATAACACATCAGATTTACACCAACATTCATTATTCAAGGACAAAAGGTGAATGTAATGATTAAATGTGTCCTCCCGTTGCTTATTGTACTTGGTTGAGCGCCATTTTTAACTGTGTAATGTTTATGTACAGTAGTGCTACTATGTATTATTTTAAAATGTGTATATGTAATATATATAATACATATATATATATATATATATATA